>MU378430.1:0-26418 GCA_022495175.1 Hypoxylon argillaceum | reverse complement strand
TTATATATATTAATTTATAATTAAAATATATTGTTTTATATATTTATTTAATAAATTTAATAAGTTTTATTTAATAAATATTATAATATTTTATTGTTATATTATAGCTTTATTTAATAGTTAAATAAAATATTTATTAAAAAATAATAAGTTTAATAATTAATATATTAAAAAAATTAATATTTATATTTATAAATTTTATTATTATTAATATATTTAGCTATTTTAATTAAAAAGCTTATATAAATTTAAAAACTAAATAAGTTTATAAATTTTTATTATAAATTTTTATAATAAAGTTTTTTTTTTATAAATAAAAATTATTAAAAAAATAAAAAATAATTATAATAAAAGTTGTTATTTTAACAATTTTATTAATTATATATATATAACTTATTTTTTAATAAAGTATAAAAATTAATAAAACTTTTAATTATTAAATTTAATATATATACTTTATTGTTATATTAGTTATTAGTTTTAATTTAAAAAAATTATTTAATAAGTTTTTTTTAATATATTATATAAACTATTTAATATTAGCTATATTATTTATATAATTAATATATGCTTTTTATACACAAGCTTTAAGCTTGTTAAAAAAAGCTTAAATTTAACAGATTGCACTATTTAAATAATGATAAAACTAGCTTTGTTTAGTAGCTCGCTTCACTATTAAAAAACAATAAGCTATATATACATTATTTAATAAACGATTTTCTTTTTTACTTTTTCGTTTTTTGTTTTTTGTTTTTAGTTTTTAGTTTTTTTAATAATAAAAATTAACACTTTTATATAATAAAACATTATTATTATTTATTATTTTTAATGTTATAATTATATTTAATTAATTTAATTAATATATAAGTATTATTTAAGTTATTATATTAAAAATATATTAATTTTAATTTATTTAAATATAGCTATATAACTTGTATTTATAATTGCGCTTTAACTGCTGAGCAGTAAAATTATGTACAAAGCCACTTACTTTTTTATAATTGACTTAATTGACTTAATTAAACCTAATTGGACCTAACTGACCTAACTGACTTGATTGACTTAATTGATTTAACTGATTTAACTAACTTAATTAATTTGACTAACTTGACTAGACTTAACTAAACCTGACTAACTTAGTTGATTTAACTAGATCTAACTAAACTGGTTAATTTAGTTGACTTAATTGACTTGACTGACTTGACTGAACCTGACTAGACCTAATTGACTTAACTGACTTAGTTGACCTAACTGACCTAGTTAACCTAGATTAACCAGTGTAGTCAGGTTTAGTTAGGTCAGTTAGGTCAATCAGGTCAACCAGGTCAATTAGGTCAGTCAGATTTAGTTAGGTCTAGTCAGATCAGTCAAATCAATCAGGTCAGTTAGGTCAATCAGGTCAATCAGGTCAATTAGGTCAGTTAAGTCTAGTTAGGTCCAGTTAAGTCAGTCAAGTCAGTCAAATCAATTATAAAAAAGTAGGTGGCCTTGTACGCGATTTTGCTGCTTAGCAGTTAAAACGCGACCGCAAGTCGTACTTGCAAATCGTATAACTACTATATACATATATACTTAAAGTTAATACATTTTTAATTAAATTATAGTATTAAAAATAATAAATATATAATTTATTTAAATGTTTTATTATATAAAAGCGTTAATTTTGCGCATTTGGTGTGTTTATATGTTATTGAAAACTGAAAACTGAAAACAAAAAACGAAAAAGTAGAAAAAAAAATCGTTTGTCGGATAATGTGCATATGGCCCTCTCTATTAGGGGCCTATAGAAGAAATGGAGATAATTGGTTGTCACTCTCCAAAGTATATAGGTGGTTCTACAGGCCTACAGGGCCAATGTTACCCACCCTCCATACTCCTCCCCCATTTCTTACACTAGACTAGTCAGGCCGCTAGTCTTCCCGTCACCCTAATTAAAATAGGCTAGCTACTCCGCTCCTCATTTGTGAAACGCTGAAAGACTAATTGTGTAATTACTTATAGGTAGAGAGAGAGAGAGAAGAGACTAGGGGAGAGGGGTAGTAAAAGAAAATAAAAAATAGAGCGAGATATTGAGTGAGAAATAGAGTGAAAAGACCGCAGGTACCGCCATCATGTCTCAACCAGAGGGAAAATTAATTGACTTGCGCGATGGGACCTCGTCCGCGATAACGCTGTGCGCCTAACAATTAGAGTACATTGCAGTGGTACCTAGGTACGTTTTGTAAGCTCAGGGTAGAAATTTCACCGCGACCAACCTTCCACTGCTACATAGGTACGTTTGTAAGCTTGGGGTGCACATTTCGCCGGCAGCCTCATGGTTATGACTTATAAGACGTGCCAGGGTGTCTATTGGGTAAGGGAACGAATGATGAAGACAACTTGTTGTGGTTTCTTATTAGCTCGAGGTTAGCTATCCGTGTAGCAATCTAGAAGTTATGTAGCTTCTTGATAAACAAAACTTGACAGCAAACCAGAAGACATTGTACCCGTTCTTGTTGTTCATTGAGCAAAGCACTTAGACCCGCGTATTTTAACACCCTGATCTTTGTCCACCATGCCCACCATGGACCAAGACGCAACAACGTCGAAAACACCGCCGAACGAGGCCTCGTTGGGCAGTGAGACGGAAAAGGATCAACAACCCGGACTGTCTAATGATTCTTCGCCCGCCGCGGAACCGCCTCGCAACGTCTCGGGCGTCGGATGGGTCCTCGTCGTGAGCTCCATCCTCTCGACCATCTTCCTTTTCGCCCTCGACAACACCGTGACCGCCAACGTCCAGCCCTCCATCGTTGCTACTTTCCACCGCGTCGATTTGCTCCCTTGGGTCTCGGTCGCCTACCTGCTCGGCTCCGCTGCCGTCAACCTCTTCTGGTGCGTACCGACTTTCTATTACCACTCATGTTTGTTCACGTCCTACTGACAGTTCCCTAATGGTAATATAACAGGGGCCAGATATACACATCCTTCAACACCAAATGGACATACTTGGTATGCGTTCTTGTCTTCGAGGCTGGCTCGGCGCTATGCGGTGGCGCGCCCAACATGAATGCCTTCATAGTTGGTCGTGTGCTCTGTGGCCTCTTCGGCGCGGGCATGTACGTCGGCGTCATCACGCTACTCGCGCTTACAACCCACGAGCATGAGCGAGCCGCCTACTTCGGACTTGTTGGCATCACCTGGGGCTTCGGCACTGTCTTGGGCCCCATCATCGGCGGTGCTCTCGCAGACGCCAACGCCTGGCGCTTTGCCTTTTACCTCAACCTCTTCGTCGGCGCCCTGTTCGCCCCCGTCTACCTCTTCCTCATCCCTAACAAGGACCCGCGCCGCGGCGCCGCCCTCAAGGCTCGAGTGTCGAATCTAGACTTTATGGGTACGGTGCTACTCGCGGGCGCCATGGTTTCCTTGCTCATGGCTATTTCTTTCGGCGGGACCGTGTATGCCTTTAATTCGGCCAAGGTCATCGCTCTATTCGTCGTCTTCGGAGTCTTGACCATCCTTTTCTTTCTCCAGCAGGTATTCACCATCTTCACGACCGTTGAGACGCGCCTATTCCCGCTCCACTTCCTCAAAATGCCCATCATGCTCAGCCAGGCCGCAGTCGTGGCGGCCTCCGCGACGGCCTCATTCACCGTCATCTACTTCATCCCGCTGTTCTTCCAGCTCGTCAAGAGCGAGAAGGCCCTCATCTCAGGTGTTCACTTACTGCCGTACGTGGCCTTCATGGTGACCGCCTGTGTTGGCAACGGCATCCTGCTCGGGAAGTTCGGATACTACGCGCCGTGGACGCTCTTCAGCGGCGTCTTCATCGTCATCGGTAGCGCCCTCCTGCTCACCTTCAACCAGCACTCACCCACTACCAAAGTCTACGGCTACTCGATCCTCTACGGCCTTGGAGTGGGTGCGACGATCCAAATGCCCTTCTCCATCGCCTCAGCCAAAGTCAAGCCTGAGGAGGGGGGGCTCGCCATCGGCTACTGCACGTTCTTCCAGTTCACTGGTCCTGCGGTCGCGCTCTCCGTGGCGAACTCGGTATTCCTCAACGAGTGCCTGGTCCAGCTTTCAGGTTACTTCCCGGGCTTGCCCGAGAACACCATCCTGGGTGCGCTATTCGGCCTGGACCCCGCTCTCCTCGCTGGTACTGCCGATGTGCCTCGCGCCACGATTGAGAACATCCTTGTCACAACCATAAGTCGCATCTGGGCTATTCCTCTATCATCGGGGGCGCTTATCCTCGTCCTCTCGCTGACCATGAAGTGGGAAAAGCTCTTTGGCGAAGGCAATGCTACCGTTGCTGTAGGAGGCGCTTAGATGGTAAACGTGGTTGTTCAAATCGAGTTGAATTCCCGGGATATACGTATCAAGGAATAGACATAGATGAAATTGAGTGAACGGCGTTAAAAGATCGCGAAGATTAGGTTAGGTAGGCTAGACACCAGCTACATGTAAAGCGTGTCTCCTCTACCTCTAGATGGCGGTGATTAGGCTGGATTATGAGAATGATGTGTCTTGGTACGCATAGTGTGGAACAAAATTAATTTCCATTATTTAAACAATGTCTCACAATTAGTCATCGGTGCTAGTACCCTAACCCCTGTAAAAGGTTCAAGTTGAAGTAGACAAGCCATCTCCCATCTCGTTGCCTGGGATACTAAGGGACAAAAGTTGAGCCAGCAGCTGGCAGATTAAATGCCAAACTACAGAGTAAGCTCCCACCTGTTCAGCAAGCAGGGTTCCATAAGTACCTAAGTAGACTTTGACAGCAATGTGGATCACACCAGCCGGATATAGGCACCAAAGAACACAACCTTCTCCTCCCTGGTATTGATACCTATTCGATTTTAATTGGGTGCACTGGCCATGCACTGGTCACATGGTGGTTCCGTCCTGTCCTAGCCCTATAAGTGGATAGGTGGGTCACAGAGAGCGGGTAAATGTGGAGGTTCATTAGCATAGTACCTAGTCAATTCAATTTTAAATTTCCTGTTTAGGTACTAAAATTACATGTTGTATGCTGATAAGTATAAATATTTATGTGCCCAGCAAACGTAACTGACCTGATTGACCCGAATAGACCTGAATTAACCTGACTGGATTTGACTGGCCTAGTTAGCCTGATTAGTTATATTAGTTAATTACTTAGGTTAGTCAAGTCTGGCGCAGAAGAATGATTGGATAGGAAAGAACAAATGTGAAGCGGGGCTAAGCACTTCGGTACAGTACCCCCGCCGAGCTCTACGTGTGCTTGGAGGCGCGCGCGTAATTGGTTCCTACCGCGCAAGATCCGTTGACCTAACTTGATCTCCTCCCGACATACCTACTACTATAAATCTATCTCCCTTGCGATCTTGAGTTCGTTACTATGACTCAAACTCGAGCCCAGAGAGCCGCCAAAAGGGGGCGCAATCCAGAGGACCAGAGTACGTTTTACGAAGCGACTACAGCTCATAACTGACAATGAACAGACCAAGACCCTCCGACACCCAAACGCCAACGTCTGAAGACGATCCAAGGCAAAGCTCGAAAACAAGCCATCGAAGATGTGCCCGATCTTAGTTCTGAACCATCTCCGAAGCGACCGCGGCTTAGACTGTCTGCTGACGAGGATAGTTTCGACAACGCCGCGGCTGACAACATTGACCCCCAAAACCCAATCGATTTCTGGACAAGAGAAGGGCACTGGCCGCGCCAATACTTCGAGTCCGATATAGAGCACCAGATTATCCTTGCGCGTAAGCGATCGAATTCCGGTACGTCTTCGACGCCGAGCGATCAGAAGCCCCGCGAGGAGAAGAGTGCGCCGTATCAAGACCCGCGCTACAAAACACTGCTTGCAGCCAAGGGCGGGTTCATGGATGAGTCAGATCTCGGTATAACGGAGGCGAGCAAGCAAACTTGCCACGCCTTGCTTACTGTAGAGCAGGCAATCCCAAATAACTCTTTATTTCAGGATGACCTTTTTGAACAAACATGTCGAAGGGTACGGGACAGGAATGAAGCGAGAGTTATACAAGACATCACGCTGTTGATTGTTCCTTCGGCGGAAACCCTTGCTACCTATGGCGCTACTGGCCTCGAGTGCTTGATTGAAAGCGTCAATGAAGGCTGGAACAACTCGATTCCCCTGACTGGGATCCGCCCACAGCCGGACTATTCCGTTGGATTCCGACGAAAGGCATTTACAGACGACCAGCTCACTAAGCTATCGCCATTTATTGGCGACTTTATCGCTGGCGACCTATCGTTATTTATGGCCACGTACTACATATATTTTCCTTTCCTAGCCTGTGAGGTGAAATGTGGCGCTGCAGCGCTGGACGTTGCGGATCGTCAGAATGCTCACAGTATGATCATGGCGGCACGAGGCATCGTCGAACTCTTCCGCTTAGCAAAGCGGGAGGATGAGGTCAACCGGCAGATCCTTTCTTTCTCCGTCTCACACGACCACCAGTCGGTGCGGATCTACGGTTACTATCCGGTGATCGATAAGAAGGAAACTAAGTACTACTGCCATCTAATCCGTGCATTTTCTTTTACGGAACTGGATGGTAAAGAGAAATGGACTGCATATCGGTTCACAAAGAATATTTACGATATTTGGATGCCAGATCACTTCAAGAGAATCTGCTCAGCCATCGACCAGTTGCCGTCAAAGTTGGATTTCGACGTCCAAGCGCTTTCTGAATCAACCAGCCTTTCCTAGGGTCTAGAGAATCTTGCAGCGTCGGAGGCTGACTCCCCATCACTACTCGTGGATGAGGGATAACCAGTCTAACAAGCCTAGTCAGCAGCAACCCCGGGTACTTCATTCTCCACTCCCGGGCCTGCCAAATGAAGGAAGAGCCCAGTCAAGAAGAAAGCCTAGGGTTATTCTACATAGTCTGTCAGAGGAGAGATCATAGGGTGAATAGAAGTCCTGTAGCAGCTAGGAAGAAGGGTAGAGTATAAGGCTCAATAGAAAGATCAATTAATTGCTAACCTTCTAGATCCATAGGGGGGGCCAAAGGCCCCTTATATATCTCTAAATCTATAGATATAACTACCCTATAAGGTCTGGCCACTTCATCACCTGACAATGAAATAGAGCATCCTATCGTTAAGCATGATCGATCTACTGTGTCCGGTACCACTGGTGGCATCAACACTCCTATACACGCAGTTGATGGTGATGTCTATACCTCCTGCGCTAGTTCACTGCGAACGATGGCATCAGAAGTGTTCTCGTGCCCGGTAGAACAGATTACAAACTACGATATAGGTGTTTTTCCCCTAACAATTGGGATTATTAAATCTGCTAGCAGACTCGACAGACAACAAATTCTTTAAAGGCAAGTTCACGGTCGGATGTAACGACTGGATGTTATACACACGGTATTAGATCGCCAACGTGGGTTTATGCTCCTAAAGATAAGGACTCGCAAGCTACAGTATGCAAATACGTCGAAACCTTCCGTTTGACAGGCTTAGCTACCTTATTCTATATTGTCATCTTCCGGAACGATGAATTCAAATTTCTGTACTACGCTTTCCGCGGCGTTGATACCCTGTTCCTCGATTCGAGCCATGCGTTCTTTAGCTCGCGTCGCTAGTTGACGAGTCTGGCTGCTAAATCGAGTATCGTCTATAATAGTCCCGAAGTTTGTCTTCCAGCTGTCCCATCGCGAGGGTGTCCATCTTTGACTTCCAATTTCGACCATCGCGCCCTTTTGGCACATCTCCAAGAGAACGTCTCCAGCATAGAGAATCCATTGAGCTGCAGCAGCAGCGTAAGGGTCGAATTCCGGGCTCAACTGGGGATTCGATGCCTTGGAAGTTGCGAAAGGTGAAGGCCGAATCAATGCGCTTAGTCGCGTCACTTCAGCTATACCACCGCCTAGGAGCCTCGCTAGGAACGCCGAGAAGTTAATGTACTCCATTGCGAGCTTGGGATCACTGTCTAACTTGGAGGTTGCAAAGTTTCCTAAAGAATAATTAAAGTTAGCTAGCTTGCTAATACAAGAAATCTCACAACCGTAGAAAATATGTTGCCAGGGTCCTCTCAGACTATTGATTACCTTCATTCAGTTCCCACATCCATTGTGGCAAGCCTTCGTATTGAGTTGCCGGCACCAAGTTCCACAGTTCTCTCTCATCAAGGGACCCGGCAGCTAGCCACGGAGCGTGCCGACGGGGTAAGCCTTGAAGTTCTTGAATTAGGCTGACAAGACGATCTTGCGCCGGGCTATCGGCCGGTATCTTCATCGCCGCCCTTCCAAGGCAATCCCATACATATTTCATCCAACCAACGGGGTCAGGACCAGGCGCTGCAGTGGTCTCTGGAGATGAACTGTACAAGACGTACACATCACGGCAGTCCTTGAAGATAGTTTGATCAATGGACCGTGCTGCTTCGATTGGTTCGAGCGAGCTGTTTACCATAGCCTGGATCGCAGTGGCTATCCCTTCCTCGGCACCAGTGTTGCTAGGACGAGAAAGGCCGAGATCAAAAGTAGACGACATGATCAATAGTGGTGTTTGGGAATAGTTTTGGCTTTGATCGATAGTGAGGAAGTGATGAACAACGAGCAAAATATGCACATATGATGGCTTGAGCACAATGTTTGTTGAGGAGAAATTGTATGCTAATGGGAAAGAGCCGGCCCCCCGCAAGCCCGCCACTTCACTTGAGATGTTGCAGTACGATTCAGGTGCGCTAGAGTATGAAGGGTCATTAGGTAGGGCATGGGAGTCTTTTTGTGACGCCGCAATATTAAAATATATGGAAAGAGTAACGGTCACGCCTCAAAGGTCTGTGACAGGCTAATTACCGTTCGATCGAACCACAGCTTCCGTTTTGTAAAACCTCAGTAACAAATGAGACGCACGGAAAGATCAACCTGCGCAAGGAATAATACCAATCGTGACATCATCAAGCACTGGTCCCACAAACAACCGAACCACTGGCGTTATATCACTTATACGCCGGCCGAAGCCGTTTATTCATTTTCATCCCAAATGAAACGCTGTGATATTACATATACAACCCGACAGAAAATGCTTACGCACTCTCAGCTCATGTGAAACCCATGGTTCCGAGACTCTAAGGCCGACTTTCTACCTTCAACCAAATAGAACAGTGCATTAACTTCCGTGGTAATTATCATTGATCGGCTCATGATCTAGGCACAGCACAGTATAACGGAATAGTATTATAAAGCTCGTATAGAGATTTCCTAGGAAGACTATGGAATGTTAGTCATAAATAGAAGACGGCGATCTCATAATATAGTTGCCATTTCAGACATAAGTCCTTCCCTTAAACTGCTAGGCATAACTTCTTTCAAAAGTCGAAACATTAACCTACGTCTTGATAGAGCTCCTTCCAAAATGCTGTTTAAGGACATTGTGGCCATTTCCATGCTGTTTACTCTTGTAGTATGATTCTCTTACATCATGGGCTATGAGCAAAAGATATACGAACTAACACGCCTCTAGGCTGCAGACTACAAGTGCAGTACCAACCTCGGGAAATTCAACATCAAGAGTGAATGGGTCACCGCCGCAATAAAGGCTGGCGGCGACATTTCAGGAACCTCCGGGTAAGCCCTCACTGGATATGGTTGTCTTCATGACAACGTTGACTGATGTTTGCCTAGGTTTCCTCACAACTTTAGCGGAGGTGCCAACCCGACTACCCAACTGGTATTCTATGGTGCAGATTATCGTTGCAATAAGCGAGATCCAGAGTTGTGGGAGTATCCTGTCCTGAAAGATGGCAGCAAGTACCCTAAGGACCAACCCCATGGTAACATCCCAACGCCTGCCAGGGTTGTGTATCTTCGACAGGAACCGACGGTTCCCTGCGGTGTCATGACCCACGTGATTGAACACAAGAACGATCATCATGGCTCGGGTGACTTCAGGGTCTGCGATCGCATTGAACCCCTCTAATGTAATCGCCAGCTATTAGTAACGCGCCCCTTTTGTCCTGGCAATAAAGCTTCCGACCGAGTTGTAATAATTCTGAGATTCCCTGTGCCTGCTATTATAAATACCAGTTTTTCTTTTGTCCCCTTATTCGCACTGATAGATCAATAAATTCTTCGGTAAGGAGAGCCTCGACGATATTTAGGTTTCCCTTGTATGCCGCCATCTCCAGTACCGTGCCTTCAAATTCCATATCGTCACAATCCAGAGACTGTTCTAATACGAAAAAAAGGGATTGGCCCCGGCCTCAAGAAAAAGGCAGGTGAGCTCGATGCAGCCGACTGATGTAACTAGTATTATAGGAGTGAGCCTCGCTCCATCTTAATTTAACACACAGAAGTCTAAAGATAGAAATAGTTCGATACACTCGCGTACTGTCGCCGCGAAGGCAAGCCCTGCGCACTGGCACTCGAAGTCCATCATACTATGGAATTAGGTGAAAACTTCAACCAGACAGCTTTCCGGATCGTGTCTAGGGTATTTTCTTCGATCGGGAACTCGTTATACCTCTCTTAGGAACAATATCACTTTTAATAAGTGCTTCGACGATATGGATATTCTTGGACAACATCGTCGCTAACGATAGTGACAGGTCTCCCCCTCCGTAATCCGGACCTTTCAATAATACCATTGAAAGTCAACTATAAAGAACTAAAGATTGTAATAAGATAATTGCTATACCGGTACAAGAAGTAGTCTGTGTAGGAGTATAATATTGTTGAAAGGTCGAGTGTAGCTTGATGCTCAACCAAAGCATAATTTTTATCAGTTAGCTCGCTAGCCATTACGGCGAGTCATAGAGAAACCCGCGACTATTACTACTCGCCGCCCAGCTTTTCATATTATCCTGCAGAGGTATCAAGGGTAATAGCCGCTTCTTGTATCCCAGACATTTCCTGGAGCTCGACGGACCATGTGAGGTGTATGCCTCCTCGCTCAAAACGCGACTCGAATTCTCTAGACTAGAAGATTGAGATCCACACCAAATTTAAGAAAACTTCTACAGATTCACAGTTTCTTTCTCGAATAATTAGCACACCTCTATAATGTCTCCTTTATTGCCTTCGTAGTCACGCAGTCGCCAGAAAACAAAGTTACTAACATTTCCTAATTGCTACTGCTACGCAAGACTAAGCTAGCGGGATAAAGCACAAATTAATCGTGTACACTTTGATCCTCACCGTCACACTATTCATCTAGGTCATTTGAAAGACGAAAGAAGATTACTTTGGTCATTTCTGGACCAATCATGGTGGGAGGTTACTACGCGCTAGGGCTTCGGACTTTTGTTGCCTGTTTATAGCATCATCCGGAACCGCGCCGCATAGGCGAAGGACAGCCTAATGAAGCTCTAGCGGATTTCTCCATGCTTCATATAATAGCGACTTTATACCGAAGCCTAAAATTGGAAAGGCTGAGGACTATTCACACCGGCATGGCCCATATAGCAACTTGATTCGCTACCACCAGAACATGAATTGTACCGCCACGGCCTTTTATTGGACAGCACCAAAACCAAAATGCATATATGCGTAAATATGTAGCTGTCCGCAGGGTCAGGCCACTCATTCTTGCATGTAAGCCCCGATTTTTTCTATACGATAACTGGACAGACCCAAAACCGTAGTCGCACATGATTTTGCCCTTGGAAATACCGTGGCAAGGGGCTTGTCGTTGCAACGCGTAGATAGCAACCCGAGAAAGATGGCTCCTACTGTTGGCCAACACCAAAACCAGAGCCCCACTGTCCAGGTCCCATGGATGGGCCGGGCTTCATATCGAGTCGGCGGCGACGTAAGTCCCAAGAGGAGAGAAAGAATATTTAAGTGCTGCCGGCCTCCTTGATGAATGATGATAGCAAACTGCTTCAGCAAACCATTACAAGTCTTCACAGCCAAGCCTCCTTACGAATAAGTCTTTTTCGACTTGCGATCTCTTCCAGAGCTCAAATCCTAGCACAATGTATAAGCCAGGTCCGTGTCTCTAGCATCCTAGAATATTATCAATCTTAAACGTTAACATGAAGGTATAGCAACAACATCTTCGAGCACCAGCGTCCCACGAGACGCGGCAAAATCTGAGCGCCAGCCCAAGAAGGGCAAAGAAGCCAAGAAACAGCAAGATGCTGACTTGGCCTACATCGGATCTCAGTTCTAGCAGTAGGTTGAAGCCAGCCTTGTATATTTATACTTGCATTAATGTGTTGAATGTTTTAGGGACAATGGGACCTACCAGGCATCAGGTTCTGGGGATTACCCGAAGACCCTCAACTTTGACTGAGGGTTGACCAAGCCATCAATTACTCGCTACACGAGTTTAGTCTATGTAGTAGGGATGTTAGAGCTTCACGTGATAGGCAAGGGAACAGATTGCTTTAGTGATTTCTTGTATAATTACACAGTGTGTGTGATTAGGCACTCGGGGTTTATGTTGATCAGGTCTATAACAGTGGCCTTTTGTTGAATTTTTCCTATATATATCTAGCTTTATTATAGCCCTTCCAGGGCCCATGGTGCTAGCTAGCCAAGCAGTTACTCATACACAATCGAATATTTTGCTCCAAGTTTTCAAGAAGTTGAGAGGAGCAATGTAGCAGTAGTCAAGTCTTTAGAGCTTGTAGTGTATGTGTACATGTCCTGTCTCAATAAGGTGCACTGCTTCCCATACCGCACTCTAATCTGTAAAGCAGGCTACCTAGCTTTTCATATTTTCGTTTTCGAATCAAGGTCAGCATACCGAAGAAACTTCCCAACAAGGATACAAATGGAGACAAAATGCATGAGATACTGAGTGCACAGCCATATAAACTTTTTAATCGAGGTTTTATTTACTCATTCTATGTTATCTATTTGAGTACAAATCTACCCAGTTCATAGCAGGACAGTAATACAAGGTCACAATGTAACGCTCCAATCATTACTGAGTAACCTATGACAAGCTAATACAGCCTAGCTTAAGGGTAGAAATTGACATTACTTATTATATATTCCATTGCGGCTTAAGGGGTATGTATAAACAAATGATCAGATATTGAGGACTAATATCACGGACAATCCGAGCCGAGCCGAACTGACGCCAACAACATCAACATTTCCCGTTGATAACCATCTCAAAAGACATCTTATCCCAAGAGAATGTCTTAAGCTGTTACACTACGGAATAACCTAACCTCCGATAGCGTCTCCAAACTCAATTAGACCACGTTAGAAACAGATCGTGCCACTCGCCTTATAAACAAGGCAAATAAGCATTATTTCACATTGTACACGATGGTATCAAGAACAAAATTGAGCATGGCGGGGATATATCGTCAACAGAATCGACGTCCCCAAAACGTAATCTCATTTCATACACACTACTAATTAACCGTAGCAGATGAGAAAAAGCAGATCTCAAGCAGATGGGCTTTTGTACTAAACACCATATTCCCGACACTCCAGCCGAGAAATCATAATAAAAACTCCATATTCTCCTGAACGTCCTTTGCACTAGCGTGATTACCAATCAATGGGGTCCTTGAGCTCCTGCCCGCGGTTCGTCATGGGCACCTTGGCAGCCTTGACAGGCAGCTTGCCACCTTTCCTGCGCAGGTATGCCGTGCCGTCGATCCACGGGGTGAGCTGCGAGACCTTCTTTTCGTGCTCTGTGATCTTATCCTCGAGCTGTAGGGTCAAGCCGATGTCGTCGAGGCCGTTGACGAGGCAATGTTTCCGGAACTCCTCGACGTCAAACTTGCAAATCGTGTTGCCGCTCGCGTCGCGGATTTCCTGGTTGGGCAGGTCAACCTCGATCTCCTTGCCAGCTCGGGCCTCTGCCGCAACCTTGTCTAGATCGGCGGAATTTGTGATGGCAATAGGCAACATGCCGTTCTTAAATGTGTTGTTGAAGAAGATGTCAGCGTATGACGGGGCGATAACGCATCGGATACCGAAGTCATTCAAAGCCCAAGGTGCGTGTTCACGAGAACTTCCGCAGCCAAAGTTTGGACCGGTGACTACGAGAGTCTTCGCCTGGGTATAGGGCTTCTGGTTGAGAACGAACTCGGGGTTAGGCGAACCGTCGGGATTGTATCTCCAAGCATTGAAGAGGGCTGAGCCAAGTCCTGTGCGCTTAATTGTTTTTAGGAATTGCTTGGGGATGATGGCGTCAGTGTCGACATTGGTGCGATCTAGGGGCGCGGCAATACCCCTGTGCACGAGGAATTTAGGGAGGCCAGGAGAGCCAGCGGCTTCCGTGACCAAGTCTTCAGAAGTTAGCGAGCTGTCTTCTGGCTGATCGCCGAGTTTTTCCATGGCTACTGGGTCACCTGTCTCGAGGCTCTCGTCAACGATCGGTGTCCTCGATGGTGAAGGTGCTTTGAATGCCTCGACATGCGGGCTAGCCGTGTATTTGGTCAGTTTTCGGACGTCCGCCAATTTACCGACGATACCGGCAGCGGCAGCCATCACTGGGGACATAAGATGAGTTCGGCCCAAGGCACCTTGTCTTCCCTCGAAGTTTCGATTGCTCGTGCTTGCGCATCTCTCCCTTGGGGAAAGGATGTCGGGGTTCATGCCGAGGCACATACTACAACCTGCTTCTCTCCATTCGAAGCCTGCATCAAGGAAAATCTTATCAAGACCTTCCGCTTCAGCTTGCTCCTTGATTATTCCGGAGCCGGGAACAACCATGGCTCTCTTGACATTGGCCGCAATCTTCTTGCCTTTTACTACATCGGCCGCGGCACGGAGATCCTCGATTCGAGAGTTTGTGCAAGAACCAATGAAGACCTTGTCGATGGCGATATCTTCCATGGGAGTCCCGGGCGTTAGTCCCATGTATTCAATCATCCTCCGGCCGCTCTGCTTCTTGGCTTCTGTCGGGAATTCTTCAGGGTTTGGAACTACTCCGGTAATTGGGATAACGTCCTCAGGGCTAGTGCCCCATGTGACTGTTGGGACAATGTCCTTGGCGTCGATTTTGACGTCGATATCGTACTTTGCATCCGGGTCGGACTGGAGGCTCCTCCAGTACGAAACAGCACGCTCCCACTCGGGTGAATCTGGAGGAGGTGCAAGGGGCTTGCCCTTGAGGTACTCGAAAGTGATATCATCGGGCGCGACCATGCCAGCTCTGGCACCACCCTCGATAGCCATGTTGCAGATGGACATGCGAGCTTCCATGCTTAGCTTGCGAATAACGGAGCCACAGAATTCAATAACGCATCCAGTACCGCCAGCGGTACCAATCAAGCCGATTGCATGGAGAACAACATCTTTTGAGCTAACCCCTGGGGCAAGCTCACCGTCGACTTGTATCCGCATATTCTTGTTCCTCTTGGTAATGAGACACTGCGTGGCCAGGACGTGCTCGACCTCGCTCGTACCGATGCCGGTAGCAAAGCAGCCAAAGGCGCCATGGGTGGAAGTGTGGCTGTCGCCGCACACGAGGGTGGTACCCGGAAGAGTGAAGCCCTGCTCAGGGCCGATGACATGGACAATTCCCTGGCGCTTGTCACCAAGTCCGAAATACGTGATGCCGAAATCTTTCACATTTTCTTCCAGGGTAAGGCACTGCAACCGCGAATCCTCCTCCTCGACGAAGGTGGCGATATCCTTGATACCCTTTCGGGACTTGGTGGGGACATTCTGTAGTAGGAAGCGATCAGCATCCAAGCTCGCTTATCGTCGGCACACGCACGGCAACATGCATAGAGAAAGAGAGAGGGTGACGTACGTGATCCGTAGTAGCAAGAGTGCAGTCCGTTCTTCTCACGCTTCGTCCGGCATTTTTCAGGCCCTCGAAAGCTTGCTATATCCACCTAGTTAGCTTGATTGTCATTGTGAAAGAAAATAAAATTCAAGGAAATGAATTAGTTTTAAATAGTGGGTGCGACATACCGGTGAAGTAACCTCGTGAACTAAATGACGATCTATTATTGGACGCCGAGACGCGCACGTTAGTAAAGCCAATTCATTTTGTATCGCCATTAATTGACTTCACGTACCGATGTAGAGGAGAATTGTGCCATCGAGCTTCTCATCGACAATGTGGGAAGCCAGAACCTTGTCATACAAGGTCTGCGGTGCTCTCTCTGCGACAGGCATCTTGGCCTTGTGTTTGCTCTTCGGAGCGTGTTGTTGAAACCAGGAACGTTAGACTCCAAACCCGCCTAGCAGATAGATCTCTTTATCCACGTGGAAGGGCTAGGATTCAAACTGAGTAGGTAAAATGGACAGAAGGCCCGAAACGAGAACGAACAAGCGTTGCACCGAAAAAGAGAGTTGAAGATTGAAGCGGTAGATGGGGGGACACAAGGGTTGCAAGTGTTGCTGGGAGGCGGCAGGCTTCGATATATGTACAAACTTGTCTGAAGCGGCGGTTATGCAGAGGACGTCTCAACCATGAAAGGCTACGAATTATCTATGATGAGCTTCTGAAACGCCGTGCCCTCTTTGTTATATCTCGGGCAAGCTCGTCCACTCTCGAATAAAAGCAAAAAGCAGAGCCGAACATCGGAGAAGGCAAATGCGTCTCCGGTCGCGGGGAGCAGGCCCTCTGATGGGGAGCTTGACGGTGCTGTCGGGGATTTGAATTTGGCGCTCTCAGATTGGGTGCAATTGGCCACGCGCATCCACGCCTTGCTGGAGTTGGAGAAGCTAATGGCACCCGGCTGTGGGGGCCGTCCCCTACGCCTGCCTACCTACATGGGTACCTCCGTGCTGGTGTATGCAATGTCACTGTTCACCGCCGCGCTGATTCGCCATCTCACCCGCCGTACACCTCCACCCACGTCCGCCTCCCCACTTGTTTGTACGAGTCTCAAAGCCCTATGGCAGAGCACGTGAGAGTGGGGGGACTGGTTGTGACTACTGCTTTTGGTAGAGTTTTTGTACTGATGTTACCAAGTGCAGGCCGCATCTGCTATAACTATTAGAGAGTGTTTTTATTTACTTAGGCTTCTTGCCCACTTTTAAGTTTAACTAGTTTTTTTTTTTTTTTATTTATACTTTTTGCTAATAATAAAAAACTTTTTTTGTTTTTTAATTTTTTTTAATATTTTTAATAAAATAATTAATATTGTTATTTTTTATAACTTTTGTTTTTTACTTTTTTAATATTTTTTATAACTTTAGTTAATTTTTATAAAAAAAAAACTAGCTAATTATTTTGATATTATTATATTACTGTTATTATATATATATTAAAGTTTATTTTAATTATATTAAATTATTTTATAAATATTATTTTAAATTTATTGTTTTTTTTATATTTTTAAAATTTAAATATAAATTAAATTATTTAATCAATTGTTAAATTAATACTAAATAAATTATTTTTTTTATTTAATTTATTAAAAATATTATAAATATAAGCAAAATTGTTTAATTTTATTTCTATTTATTATAATTATTTTTTATTTAATTATTTATTTTTTTATATTAAATATATTTTAAATATATTGTATAAATTTTATTTGTTTAAAATTTATTTTATAATTTATACTAATTAATTTATACAACTATTTTTTAATTTAAAATATTTAGTTATAAAAAAATAAACTTTTTTATATATAATTAAATTTATTTTTAATAAAAATTTAATATATAAATCAAATAATTGTTTTTTTTTATTAAATAATATTATTTTTATTAAAAATAAAAAGTTTAATATTAATTAAATTTTTATAGCTTTTATTTAATGTTTAAAACATTTTTTTAACTTATTAAATTATAAACGATTTAATAATAAAGCTTTTATTATTTATTAATTATAAAAAATTAAATAAAAATTTTAATAAATTAAAATTATTAATTATTTAAAAATTATTAAAGCTATTAATATATTTTATAAAAATAAAACTATAATATTTATAAATAGTTTTTTAATTTTTTAAAACTTTTTTTTGAAAGTTTAAAAATATATTGTTAAAAAAGCTGAATTTAATTTTATAAAAACTGCTTTAAAAAAACAGTTTTTAGTTTAGCTAATAAATAACTTTTTATTATTTTTTATTAATAATTTTTAAAGTTTAAAATAAAGTAATAATAAATTTTTTATAATTTATTATTATTATATTTAAGTTTTTTTAGTTTATATAAATAGTTATAATATATTTAAAAAATTAATTTTAAATAAAACTTTTTTTAATTTTTTTAAATTTTTTATTTTAAATATAATAGCTAAATTATTTATAAATAGTTTATATAATAATAAGCTTAAATTTAAATCAATTAAAAAAAACATTTTTAAAAAATTTTTTTTAAACAATTGTTTTAAAATGATTTAAAATAGTTAATAAATTTTTAAAAATTAACTTTTTATTTAAAAAAAACAAACTAAAAAACTTTATATAAAAATAATAAAAAAAGTTATTTATTTTATAATAAAGTTATTTATTAATTAAGCTTTTGTTAAATTTTATTTAAAAATAATTTTAGTAATAATATTATTTAATATTTTATTTTTTTTAAATATATTTTATTTTAATATATTTATTTTATTAAATATATATTTTTTTATAACTATTAATATTGTTTTTATAAAACAAGTTAATAATTTTAAGTTTTTTTAACAAATATTTTTATATACTATTTAAAATTAAAAAAAAACTTTTTTTTTTTAACTGTTAACTTTTACTTTATTATTTTTAACTGCTAATTTTTTTATAAACAAAAATAAAATATTTATATATATAAATTTTATTAGTTATAATATTATTATTATTATTAATATTAATTAAACTTTTATATTTTAAAAACTTTTATTTTAAAAATTATTTAAACATTTTTTAATTAATAAATAAAAGCAAATTATAATTTAAATATAAGTTTATTTTTGCTATAGCAAAATTAGTTATATTAAATTAAATTGTATTATTTTTAAAAATAATATTTTTTAAACTTAAAAATAAAATTATTTAAAAAATTTTATTAATAAAATAAAAAATATTATAATAAGTTTTTTATTAGTTTAATTTTTAATAAATTATTTTTTATATCTATTTAAATTTTTTTAAACTAAATTAGTTATATTTATTTTTATATTTAATAAAACTTTTATATATATTAATTAATATAAATATATATTTATTATTTTTTATAACAAATTTATTAATAAAATAATCGTTTTAATAAAAATAAAATTAGTTATAAATTTTTATATTAATTTTTATTATTGTTAACTTTATATAAAAAAAACAAAAAATAACAACTTATTTATTAAAACATTAATATTACTTTATATATTATTATTTATTTAAACTTTTAGTTTAATTAGTTATAAATATTAAAAAAATAATAATTTTAAAAAAAATTTATAATTATAAATTTTTTATTTAATAACACTTTTAATTAAAACAGTTAAAAAAGCTATTAAATAATAAAAAACAGTAACTAAAACTGCTATTTTTATTAATAGTTTTTTAAACTTAGTTAAAAAAAAAGTTATTAAAGTTAATATTTAAATTAGTTTTATACTTTAATAAAAATAAAACTTTTAAAAAATTTATAGTTGTTAAAATAAAAACTTTTTTAATTAAAAAAAGTTAATTAATTAAATTTAAGTTTTTTTTAATTTTTTTGATTTATTTTAAATTAGTTTTAAAAACTTTGTTATTATAAAATATATAATTATATAAATAATTATTAAAACTTAAAAAAAAACTAAAAAAATTGTTACTATTAAATATAAATTAAACTATATAACTAAATTAAACTATAAATATAAAATAAACAATATTATTTTATATATAGTGTTTTTAATATATTTTATTAGCATAGCTTATTGCTTTATTTTTATTATTAAATTTAATAATAATTTTAAAACAGTATTTATAGTTTTAGTTAATAATTCAATTTAAATAAATTAAAGCTTAAATATTAATATATTTTTAAATAGTTTATATAAAAAACTAAAAATTTTTTGTTTTAAACTATTTAATATAAAGTTTAATAAATTGTTTATTAAAATATTTATTAAAGCAGTTTTATTTATTTGTTAATATATAGTTATATTTATTTATATTAATATTATTTAAAAAACTATATAAACTATTATATAGTTTAAATCTTTTTAACTTTTTAAAAATAACTTTTTTAATATTATTTTAAATTTTTTATAGTTTTAAAATATAGCAGCTTTTTTAAATATTAAATTAAACTTTTTATAAATTAAAAATAAAAATGTTAATAAAACTTAAATATAAATTAAAAGTTTTTTAATAGCTTTTTTTATAAATTATTGCTTTTTATTTTTTTATAATAAATTATTTTTAAAGTTAAATTTTTATACTGTTATTAATAAATTTAAACTTAATATAAAGTTAAATAAAAATAAAACTAATAATAAATTATTAAAAAATATTAAAAATTATTTTAATATTAAAATAAATAAAAATAAAAATAATTTAAAAAACTAGTTTTATTATTTTAATTATACTATTAAATTAAAAAACTACTTAATTTTATATATTTTTTTAAATATATTAGTTTTTTTAACTAACTTATTTAATTAAACTTATTTATTACTTATTTTTTATTTATTAATTTAAATATTTTAAAATAATTTATTTTTTATATATATAAATAATAAAATTACTATAAACTTTGTATTAATTTAAAAACTTTTTAATTAATTGTTTATTAATTTTTTATATTTTTTTTAATAATTATTAATATAAAAAAACTTTTTACTAGTTATTATATTATTAAAAAAAAGCAAAGTTTAAAATATAAACTTAAAAATTGTTAACTTTTTGTTTTATTTTTTATAAATAAACATTTATAAATTTATTAAATAGTTTTTTAAAACAAAATGTTCAATAATACTATTAAAAAATAGTTTAACTTTTTTAATATTTATTTAAACTTTTTAGTTTTTAATTATTTAAAAACTAAAGTTATATATATTATTTATATTTATTGAAATTTTAATGTTTCAAATATTATAAATATAAAAGTTATAAATTTTTATATTTATAAAATATAACTAAAACTTAATATAAAACTATAAAATAAATTAAAGCAAAAATTTTAAATAGTTTTATAAAAATATTAATTAAACTACTTAATATAAAAAAATATTAATATAAATATATATAAATCAATTATAACTATTAATAAAAAATTATTAAATTAATTAAACTAATTTATTTTAATTAATAAAAATTTTTATTACTTAAATTTTTTAATTAAGTTTTAGTTAATATTTAATTATAAAAATATTAAAAAAAATATATTTAATATGTTTATTATTTTTATAAAAAATATATATTAACACTTTTTAAATTTTTAAATAAATTTATTTTTAATATTTAATTTAAAACATATATATTAAATTATACTATTATATTTAAATATATATAAAGTTTTTATGTTTAATATATTTAATTTTTTTTAGTTACAACTTATAAAAATATTTTAAAGCTTATAAATTATAAGCTTTTTAATAACTAAAACAATAATATTAATTATAAAAGCTATTTTAAAACTTTTAATAAAAAAATTTTTTTTATTATTTTAAATATTTAAAAGTTTAATTTTATTGATTTACTATATAAATAATATATTTTTTATTTACGCTTTTTTTAAAAAACAATAAATATTTATATAAAATTATTTTTTTTTATACTTAAAATAAACAAAGTTTAAACTTTTATTTAAAAAAATTTGATTAAGCTATAAAAAAATCGTTGCTTTAAAAATTGTTTATTATATTTATAATATTATTAAAATTATAAAAAAAAAATGTAATAAATTAACAAACTAGTTTATATTTATAATATAAATTAATATAAAGTTTTTTTTTAAAGCTTTAAGTTTTATTTAAAAATAAATAAAAAACTGTTTTAAAATGTTTTAACTATTTATTTAATTTATTAAAAATATTTTTTAACAATAAAAAAAAAATAAAGCTTTATTTTTTAAGCTATTAAAAAAACAAATTTTAATTATATTAACGATTTATAAACATTAATTTAACTTTTTTTATAATATTTATACTAATGTTTTAAATTATAAAACAAAAGTTGTAATTTTTTAAAAATAAAAAAATATAAATATTTTTTTAATTTATAACAGCTTTTTGTTTATAAAATTTTAATACAATTATAACATTTACAAAAAAAAACTTTTAGTTATTATAAAATTTGTTCGAAAATATTTACGCTATTTTTTAAATCTTTTAAAAATTAAATTTATAATTTATACAAATTATATATTTTTTATTTATTTTTTAAATTTAATATATTATAAAAATATTTATACTTGTTAAATATTTAAATTTAAAGCTATAAATGTTAATATTAAATATATCAAAAAAAAAAAAACCAAAACTGTTAATATTTTATTAAAAACTATTTTTTTTAATAATAATTGCAAAAATATACTTAATATTTTAAACTTTAATTTTATAAGTTAAAATAAAGCTTAAATATAAAAAAATAAATTAAGTAAATATTAAAAGCTACTGTTAAAAATATTTAAAAAAAAAAGCTAAATATTTATTATTTAATAAAAAAACTGCTATAACTTTTAACTTTATTACTTGTTTTTTTATTATTTAGTTTAATAATATAAAAATTTTTAATTTTATTATTAAAAAGTTTTCTAAAAACTTTTTTAAAATTTTAAATATTATATTTATATTAACTATTATTAAAATTTAAAAAAGTTAGTTTAAATATTTATTTAATTTATAATATTTTAATATTATGCTTTTTTTTTTATAAATATTTTTAATTAATAAAATTATATTAGTAGTTAAATTTTTGCTAATAAAATAAAAAAGTATAAGTTAGTAAATAATCAATTTAAATATTATTAAAAAAAAATTTAAAAAAAATGTTTTTGTAAAATTAATATTTTTTAAGTTTTAAAAATAGTTTATAATAAAACTAGTTATTTTTTTCTATTACTTATACTTTAATATTTTAATTAATTTATTTATTAGCTTATAATAGCAATAAATATATAAAATTATTATTTAAGCTGTTTATAATATATAAAATTTAGCTCTAGAAAATTTAAAGCTTTTTTACTACTAATTACAATATATATACTATTTTAAATTATTATAGCCGATTTTATAGAACTTTTTTTTTTTATAGCTGTTAAAAATCGCTATTTTTTTTTTATAATTAATTATTTCAATAAATTTACTTAAACAAAACTAACAAAAAATATTAAAGCTTTTATAACTATATATATAATATTAATTTAAAAATAAAAAATTAATACAACTTTTTTAAGTTATTACTTAAACTTTAAAAGAGCTTTTATTTTTAATAAATTATATTAATATTTAAAAAAAACTAGATTTAAAGTTGTAAACAGTTTTTTAAAATTTTATAAATTTATTAAAATAGTAAAAATATATTGCAAAATATTACAATTAATACTATTTAAGCTTACGATTAGGTTAAAAAATACTATAGTTAAAAAATAAAACATATTATTATTTAAAGTTATTATATTAATAAATTTTCAATTTATAGCTAAAATAAACTATATTTTATTTAAAATTTTATATAATTGTTTATTTAAAAAAAAGTATAAAATATATTATTTTTGTATTAAAAAAAAAAACTTAAATCTATTTTAACAAACAAAACATTTATATTGTTAACTTTAAAACAACTAAATAAGTTATATATAAATTATATATTTAAGCTATAGTATTATTAAAAAAATATTAACAAAAATATAACTATTAAAAAAAACTTTTGCAAATATGCTTACTTAGTAAAAAAGCAAAAGTTATTAATAAAGAACTTTGTTATAATTTTATAAAAAAACAAACTTAAAAAACTATTACTATATTAAAAAAGTTTATTTATAATTTATAAAAAAGCTAAAAAAGTTTTATTTTAATTTATTAACTTTAATAGTATTATTATATTTATTTATATTTATTATAAAAACTTTTTAAAACTTTTTAAACTTAAAAATAGTTATATTAAATAATTTAATAATTTTATACTATTATTTAAACAAATAATTTGTTATAAATAAAATATATTTATATTAATAAATAAATTTATAACTAAATAAATAATTTAAGCACTTAAATATTTACTTTATTAAATAATTTAAATTAAATTAAATATTTAAATATTTATATATTTATAATTTAATAAATAGTTCAAAGTATTTAAATATTTATAATTTAGTAAATAACTTAAGTGATTTTTTTTTTAAATATTTACAATAAAGTAAATAATTTAAAAAAACACCTAAGTATTGTTATTAACTTAACTAGCAACTATTTAATTGCAATAAAAAAGTATATAAATATATATTAAAACTAATAAAAAAGTATATAAATATTTGCTAAACTGTAGCAATAATTACTTATAGAAATTAATAAAAGTTTTATTTATATTATTTTTTTTATTTACAGCTTTTACTTTTTTCTTTTTTTTTTTTTATTAAGTATTTATTTTTATTATAGTTTTTTAGTTTATTAATATTAATGCTTATATTGTATTTATATTTATTACTTTTTAGTTATATTAATAATTACTTTTATTTATTTTAATTTTTTTGTTGTTAACTTTTTTATTTATTATATTTTAAAAATTTTTGTTTATGTTAAACCAATGATTTAACAGGACCTGTATGTACGCACTAGGTATATACAACCAGGTTTTTGACCAGGACCTTTATTAGGTAACCAAATAAATAAAAAATACAAAGACCCACTAGGATCTACAAAATCTACAGGTTTTACACATATATATATATAAATAACTTATATATAACTTTTTTAGTTATACTTCTTTTTATAAAATATATATACAAATTAATATAGAACTTTAAGATTTAAAAATAAACTTCAAACTTTATAAATTATTTTAAATCTTTTTATATATATATATATAAAAAGTTCTATTAATACTAATTAATAATTGTAAAATATAATTACAAATTAACAAAATAAAAAAGTAAAGTTTAGCTATAAAGTAGCTTTTATATTAAATCTTTTATTTTTTATATAAAAAATAAATTACTATTTGTATTAATTAGCAAAAAAAAAATTAAATTAATTATTAAACAAAAAAACTTAACTATTGCAAAATTAAAAACTTTTTTTATATAATACTTAATTACTTTTATATAAAAATTAACAAAACTATAAACTATTTTATATATTTAATTTTTTAATTATTTTATTTACTTATTTATTTTTTTATTTTTATTTTTATTACTTTTTATAATTATGTTAATATTTATAATATAAATAGCAGTAGTAGCAGCAGCTACAGCAGTTTAAAATAATTATTTCGAATTTTTAAACGAAAAACTTAACTCAAACTTACTTTTGTATAAAAATATAGCTAAAAAAAGTAGCATTAATATTTTTAAATAAAAAAATAAAACTGATTTTAAATATTAAAGTATTATTATCGACTTAAATAATTTAATTATTTTAATTTAAATATTAATATATTTTATATAATATTTAAAAAAATATATATAATTAAAAATTAAAAATAAATAGTTTGTATAAATATTTATAATAAACTTTAAAAGTTAAACAAAACTTATATTTATAAATATTAATTATATATTTAAATATATTTTTATTATATTAACTAAAAATAATAAAAAGATTAAAATATATAAAGCTATATATAATAATAAGCTTATATATTTATTTAAAAAATTTAGCAATAACAACGAAAAATTAAATAACAATATATTTATATAAACAGTTTTAATATTTATATTAATAAATATATTAAAATTTTAAATTATATAAATAAATTATTTAATATTATAATTAGTTATATTAAAGTTAACAATATTAGTATATATTTTAATGTTTAAAACAAATAATTAAATATTTATTTTTGTTATATAAACAAAAATTTAAAAATTTGTATTTATTTTTAAAATTTTTATTGCATATTTTATATTTTTTTTTATATATAAAAATCAGTTGTATAAACTTTTTTTTATTTAAATTATTTATAATAGTTTAATTAAAACAGCTTAATTTATTATGTTTACTAAAATATAACGATTTAATTAAAACTATAGTAATAAATTATATAATATATTATATAACAAAGTTTAAATTTTTGTTTTAATATATTGTTAACTTAATATTATTAAAAAACAATATTATACAATATTTTTTTCTATATTAAAAAAAAAAGCTAAACAATATTATTTCAATTATATTAATTTAATATATAAATAAAACAAAATTTATACAATATTTAATAATTATTTTAATATAACAATTAATTATAATTAATATTAAATTAATTAAATTATAATTACTTTTATATAAATAAAACAAAATAATTTAATAAAAACAATATTTGAAATATTAAAAACTATAATTAATAAGTTTTAATTTATATAATATATTTTAAAATTTAACTATTATAAAAAAATATTATTTTATATAACAATTATATAAATATATTTTAATATATTTAAATTTAAATTTATTTTAATTAAT
>MU378429.1:0-26433 GCA_022495175.1 Hypoxylon argillaceum | reverse complement strand
GTAGGTAAGTAGGTACGCGGTAGTACTTGGATAATCAAACTAAGTGGGGTCATGGCGCATGTAGGATGAAATCGAGGCGTATGCAGGTGGGCTCTTACTTTAGTAAGCTTTTAAGCCAAAGGATCCTCGTATGCCACGGTTTGACCCGCTATAATTTCTACGAAGGAATCAGGCGTGTACATAACAGCAAAAGATCATCCAATAGTGGAATTTCCCGAATACTCGATACGGTACAGACTGCTCGGAACATGTATCTAATGCAAGTCATCCAGATACATGATAGACGGATACATGCTGCTTTCGTACCTATACTATGGATGGTACTGTATGCAATGTAACTCGGCGGTAGTTTATAATGTCGAACTTATGAACAGTAGAATGAATAATGTTCGATGGCTTGGCAAGTTACTCGTCTTATACGCTATAAACAACGCAGGTATAATATTCTATGCCAGTACCTAGATAGGTACACTATAATGTCGGCCTACTCGAAACGTCAACCGAGAACAAGATATAGAGTATATCCACTACTCCGAATACAGGGCTCCTGGCATTGACAGGGCATGGCATGTGAAGCCGTCTTTTTTTAGTTTTAGGTAGGGAGTTTAATCCTCGCACCAATCCTAGATAGGGACACCATCTAACCAAGATAGGCCAAAACCTGGCTAAAATTAGATAGTTCCCTTCTAGAACATGG
This sequence comes from Hypoxylon argillaceum, assembly GCA_022495175.1. Classification (NCBI taxonomy): domain Eukaryota; kingdom Fungi; phylum Ascomycota; class Sordariomycetes; order Xylariales; family Hypoxylaceae; genus Hypoxylon; species Hypoxylon argillaceum. Next base: position 25,736 of record MU378429.1, on the reverse strand, counting down.
AATTGTCGAGATAATAACTATAATAGCTAAGCCACTTTAGTCCCGATCCGAAACAATTCTACGCTCAAACATGGTGGCCCAAGGCATCCAGGTCCCGCCAATCTCACCTCCCCATTGCCGCTGTAGTCAGCATACCAGCCCGGCAAGGCAATAACAAATCCCGATAACAAATCATGCGTGGGAGATCGCTATCAAGTGGGCTAGGGATGCCTTTCTAGGTACAGAGTAGGCAACTTGAGGTAAGCAGCCAAATGACGCGAAATGACGGGATCGCGGTACAGGTTCGTGATTGAACCATCTCTCAGGGGTCCAGGAACACACCGTTCGAGGGCCCATCGCCCAGACCGCCGCCATGTGGAGAGTGTATATAACATACATAGGAGCCGGTGCGGGTTCGCCATGGCGTGCTCTCTCGAAGTTACGAATGGACAACAGCAGAGCAGCTTAGCTTCTTTGGAATCGAGACCGAGACGCACACCTGACGAACTGAACTACCTACGCTACCCCCATCTTAAAGCGACTGGGACGATTTAGGCCAAAGTGCTTGCGTCGAGTTTCTCTACATAGATTGTCTCTAGTCTCGTGTTATCGATCGCGGGACGGACAGCCACGTCTGTCTTATAAGTGAAAAAAAAAAACCAGATTTAGCTACGTACTACCTTCAACATGAGTACCGTCGAGGACCCCGTACAGATTAGCGAGAATGCCATCCCGGCATCGAGCAAAGAGGCTGAAGTGCCGGCCGCTGGTGCATCTGAATACTCGATCCCGGTTGGGTGCCACGCTATCCCAGCTGACGAATTAGATCTCCGGCCGGATTCCGAAATCGACCACGACTTGGTGAACCCAAAGCCTATTTCATTAGATTCCATAAAGAATATATTCTTCTTCTGGCACAGTGGCTATGAGTCCAGTTAGTTATACCCACAATCACACACACACCCTACTACTAGAATTGGACAGGACTAAGAGCTTCTCTCTGAGGCTTAAGTCTAGTCCAACTCATCATGTCTCCTTTCTCACTCCTATTAGTGACAAGCTCGAGAGAAAAAGATATTGACCAAAAGTAACTACAGTGCACCCATACACAAAACGCAATGTCCGCGCACACCACCGCCGGCTGGCCAAACACGGCTGGACCATCTACGTGATAAATCGCAAAGAGGGCTCACCACTCAACATCGCCAACTTCGTCGACGTGACGGACCCGGAGCTGTTCCCCAAGGCGTTCCTCGACGGGCGCGTGGGCGGCGAGTTCGCGCCGCAGCACACGTCGGACCTCGTGCGCTGGCCGCTGCTGATGAAGTACGGCGGCATCTACACGGACGTGGGGCAGCTGCAGATCGGCGACCTCAACTGGCTGTGGGAGACGACGCTCGGCGACCCGGCGTCGCCGTACGACATCATCTCGTACAACCTCGGCCCCGCGGACCACCGCGATCTAGCCAACTACTTCTACGCCTCGCGGCCCGCGAACCCCCTGTTCGCGCGCGCGCACAAGCTGCTGCTGGCGCTGTGGAACGCCGACGGCGGCAAGCTGAGCACGGACGGCATGCACGCGAGCCCCCTGCTGAAAGGACCCAAGCTCATCGGCCAGCGCTTCCCCGAGGCCATCCGCAAGAAGCTGACCGACTACATCATCCAGGGGTACTGCCTGACGCTCGTGATGGGGCTCGTCGACGAGGAGGATAACTGGGACGGACCCAAGTACTGCGCCGAGCACGTCTACGCCATCGACTACATGGTCGGCTCGCAGCTCATCCAGCAGTACACCAACTGGAACGGCACCGAGGCGTTCCGGCTCATGTCGCTTGCCCTACCTAAGGCTGGCGAGGAGGAGACGGCGGACCAGAAGAAGGCGCGCGAGATCGTCGAGGGGTGCCTGTCGCGCAGCTATGGGTTTAAGCTCGCGCATGGGTATATCCTGCAGGTCGTGGGCGATACGCTCGGGTCGCTGTGGCGGAAGCACGACGGCTCGGATAATGTGCCGGGTACGTATGCGCATTGGTTGAGAGAGGCGATGATTTACTGGACGCAGGATAAGTTGCCTGAGAGGCTGGACTTCCAGGTCATAGAACCGTATAAGAGGGGTCCGTTATTGAGGGAAAACTAGGAATGAGGGGACTTGGGTACTAGACTATAGACTGGATACGGTATATATATTAGCTCGAACATGGCTTTTTGATTCACGACTTGATTGTTGCCTATGTCGATTGTTCTAGGAGTGAAGGTAAAAGGTCGCAAGTTAATAAGTGTATTATGGACGTAGTCTATATGCCAAACGTATTCACGCACTAGCTAACTTTTAAGCATAGTCGTCTGATTTGAAAGCCTCATCCTTCAAACCCGTTATCAGCTCAACCAAGCCAAAGAGTGAGTATGACACTATATATTCATACATCGTCCTTCCGCGTAATGTAAATGCGCAAGTAACGCATAGTGAGAACCTGCAGTCAGCACTATAATCCCTATGCAGAGATGCCTCGAAGGGGAAAATCAGAAAAGGGTTGATTTTGAAGACACAATTACACTATCAAGACTAATTTAAACAAAGTAATTAACATATCTTAGGAATCAAGAGAAAACTGTTACCTTCGCCCAAAATATGTTGAATCGTTAAGCTACAATATTAGGAAATTGCCCCTTAAAATTCGATGAGATATGCCAATACGTCCAATGTCGTTACAATCTAGCCTCCCAGGTTTTCTGTCATGCCTAGTTCAACATCATGCTGCAAACAATCCACTCATTCCTTACGTAGGCGACATGATAGTGTCTGCAACTCAATGCCATTCCTCATCAAGCTCCGCCTCGTCCATATTTCTAATAAACAGAGAATACCACTCGACGGCCCTCGTGTGTGCTTCCAGGCTAAGCCTCTCATTGACGGTGTGGATTCCGTCCAGACCTAAACCCACCTCCGGGTCCCATCCCGGGTTGTACCGGAAGATGTGCTTGGACAGGCCCCGGTAGTGCCGCGAGTCCGTGTTCCCCGGCATCATCGCCGGCGCCACGATGACGGACTTGCCGTACAGCGCGCGCGTGGTCCCCGCGAGCACGCTGTACGGCGTGACGCCGTCGACCGAGGTCGGCGACACGGGCGCCGGCTCCAGGGCGTACAGCGTGGTGAGCCTGATGGACTCCGGGTCGTCGTACCCGTCGTCGTCGTCGTCGTCGAAGGCGTGGATCGTCAGGTTGTGCCGCGCCGCGACCTTCCGCGCCAGCCGCGCCAGCTTGTCCTCCACCTCGGCGACGCCGTCGCCCACGTTGACGCGGTGGTTCACGAGCACGCGCGTGCGCTCCGGCAGCGCGTTGACCTTGACGCCCCCGGCGATCACGTCGACCGCCGCCGACGTCGTGAAGAGGTACTTGATCGGGTCCCCGAGCTTCGCCGCCTCGATCGCGAGCCTGTCCTCCTGCCCGGGCCAGGACGGCGGGCGCCAGGGCAGGTGCTTGCGCAAGCGCCGCGGGAAGTCGGGGCTGTGGGCGCTGCCGCACTCGAGGAAGCGCAGCACGGGGTTCTCGGCGTGGAAGTGCGGCGCGTAAGGGTTCGCCTCGATCATGGTGACGAGCTCGGCGGCGATGCCGATGCTCGTGTGCGCGGGCGGCACGGACGAGTGGCCCCCGGGCGTCTGCACGATCACCTCGACGTCGGCGTAGCCCTTCTCGCCCACGCCCGGCAGCCCGAAGGCCGTGCCCCAGAAGCCGGCGACGCCGGCGCCCTCGTCGATGATGACGGCCGCGCCGCCGTCGCCGTAGCGGTCCGACAGGGCGTCGGCCATGTAGCGCGCGCCCTGCTTCCCTGAGATCTCCTCGTCGAACCCGAAGGCCAGGACGACGCTGCGCCGGGGCTGGAAGTCGGCCTCGAGGAGGAGCTCCACGGCTTCCATGATGCCGATGAGGTTGTTCTTGTCGTCGGATGAGCCGCGGCCCCAGATGAACTTGCCGTCGTAATCCCCTTTGTATGGCGGATACGTCCATTCGTCGATAGTGTCTTCCTCGACCGGGACCACGTCCTGATGCGCCATCAGGAGCGTGGGGCGGAGATTCGACTCAGTTCCCGGCCAGGTAAATAGGAGGCCGTAAGTGTTCACTGTGTCGAGTTTCAGAGTATTGTGGACGCCTGGGAAGGTATCTTTCAAGTACTCTGTAAAGTTGGCCATGATATCCCATCTCGGATCCTCTCCAACAAGACCGAGGTCATCGTAGGTCTCCGTGGGGATCTGGATGGCACCCCACATGCGGTCAATCGTCTCGCCACGGAATTTGTCAGAGCGGATATACTCTTCCATCTTGGACAGAGCGGAGGTCTGGTGCTCTGGCACGAGAGGATGGACTTGGGGGCATTTCGGCCGCCATGCAGCAGACGAGCCTTTCTCGCCTTGGGTTAGACGTTGATAGGACTCAATTGATATCTTTAGGACTGCAGCAAATGTGATTGTGTAGATCAAAATTGCGCTGACCCATCTCCACCGCGGTGGCGTAAGGCGAGTGAGTGGGAGCGACGATTCTTTCTCTAGAGGTGTCATTATGCCGTGATACTAACTATAGATGAAGAAAGAGAAAAGGGGGGAGGGAAAGGAGAAGACAGAGAGGGAGGCACTATTCTAGCATTGAGAAGCGAAACTATCCGGTTGAGATATGATGAGTATTAATAATCAGGCAACTGAGAAGCCAGAGCCCATCAACGTCGCTGCCATCGGGATATTCTACGTAGGTCATCGAGACTATACTGAAAATGTTGGAGTCCGCGAAATGGCGTTGTCAAAGTGATCCATGAAGACTGTGGTTGACTAGCACCCAACCACCTTCTCTGATGATAATGTTGTGACTCCGACGGCAGCTAACAGGGTCACGATATAAATGAAGACGAGAATGTAGTATGCAGCTCTACCCTGGATCGGAAACCTTATTATCTACATGGCAGCTAAGAAAAAGAAATAGGAGAGATTATGCAAGCCAAGGTAGAAGGGCTAGACCAACAGTCCAACTCTAGCGTAACACAACAGATCACTAGTTCATGATATTTAGTTGCATCACGATAGAGTAAAAGCTTCATTGGCCCATATACTCATATCTCCAATGGCTTCATACAGATGAAGAACGATTCTAGTATACGACAGTGTCACAGCGATGTGGCGAATCAACAAACTCAATGTGGAGCTACTCTTGCTCAATGCCTCCTTAATGTATAGAACGTTTTAGGTTGAGTTTACGTAGGTCATATTTGAGATAGGTTTCATGAGAGATACCTAAAAGCAATTATTCATCGATAGTATATGAAGCTACAATGCGAACATTTATCTTAAAACTAATACTTTGTACAATGGTATTTGAAACCCTCTATTGGGGCTAAGGACTAGTAGTCCATACCCACACTGGCCTTCGAATATTATATACCAGTCTTGCTCTCATGGGTCTTGAGTTCACTCTGCTGTTCTACTACTTCATCGCACCAGCTCCTCTGTTCTACCCGATTGTTTTGGTCACTTATTTTGACATTAAAAGTTAATATATATTGCGCCACTCACGTGTTTGAACTCGGCCGATCAGAGCCAAGCATAAGAGGCGTTGCAGATCGGGAACGGACCGGTTGAACGAGTATTAGTGGTGAGCGATCCGAAAGTGCGTAACTCTTGACCTTTCCCTAAACGTAGCTTCCCGAGGCACATTGCTTTTGCGGGGTAAGTTACTCAAGAGATGATTAAACAAATAAAAGAATGGCAAAGTTGAAGAAAATCCCTAGCCCTCGGTTATGCCGAGAGACCAGACTTTTCGAAGTGTCTCGGGGGGGGGGGCTTTTTTGTTACTTGTGGTCGTTCTTCATTGAGATGTAAACGTTATTCAGAAACTATTTGAACCTTTCTGTCACCCCGATTCAGTGACAGACGAGGCGGGTGCTTGACCCGAGCTTGTGCTATCCGCTGCAGTATCACGATCGTGAACTTTGACATAGCTAGTAGTGTCCGAGACCGAGACTTATCAAGTCACATTGATGTACAGTATGCATTATGGGATTGGCATTCGCATAAAATCTGCAGGGAGGGGTATAGCCGGGCACAACAAGCTGGTTTTCTCTCGCTACTGTTTCCTAACGTTGTATTGCAGCGCGATATTAATTCTCACCGGTTAGCAGCAGCCATCGCGTCATGACTTCTTGAAATATCAATCATGTCTATAACACTAGAACAGGTCTGAAGACGGATTGTCTTGACCTATCAAAGGCGTATGATAAGAATGATTCAATATATGCAGATGCCGACATACCTTCTTAAGACTTGATGTACTTCGAAAAAACCCAGATATATCCTGACAACAAACTATCAACTCAATTATTCGAAGGCAACATAGTGAAACCCTTAGTGCCGTACTATATTCAATATCAACTTTTTTCTCACTTGGTCGGAGGGGGTGAGTCACCCTGAGTTATTATTTCACGCACATTACGGCTGGCTTTGTTGCGCCATCATCTTTGGTTATTATAAAACCCTTGTCAATTCAAGATTCTCTAATAGTACACAAGAGATTTCAAAAAGAGACTCATCTTCGAATAGTTTCCTTTCTTAGTAACAACATTGATCCAACCAACATGTCAAGTAGTATGTATACCCCTCTATCAATAAGGATACGAGACGCAGTCCCCCCTCCCCCCTTATATATGCCCAACATCACTTAAGAGGAACTTCTAGAGGTTTCCAGCTCTGATGCCCTATGGTACCAAAGAGATTGTGGTGCGGGAAGGCGCGAAGCTTGTCTTTGAGTGTGATTGGGGCCCCTATTTGGTCCAACTGACACCAGCGCCTCGATGTTGGCATAGGGCCCAACAGAACTGACAGCCTTTCTCTATGAAGATATGGTATTGATCCCATTTTTGTTCTCCGTGTATAGCGACTATATACCCAGGTTCACTGAAGTCTAGGCCGGCTTTCTGCATGGGCACCCTATCCTAAAAAAGACTAGAGAGAACTTTTAAGCATCAATACATGGCGGGGTGCACTGCAATTGTACGATGAAGAAGTCGTTAGACGTGGCATCGTCGACCGTACGGGTTTCCTGTTGGGTGGTTTGACATTAGATAGATAGCTAGTTTAGAAAGGGCGAGTTATAGACGAGGTGACAATAAAGGCCGGGGTACACCCGGTGGAGTAGAAACGATCTCGGCACGATCCCTCAATAGAATGTGCCATGTGCTTATACATATCTCTTTCCGGGAACCAGGAACACCTTCTAGCGCACTCGGCGTTAGCAGCATGTTAAGAATGGCAGAAAAAAGGACAATAAAAAACACTTGAGGGGTTTATATGCCGAGGATAAGAAAAGTGTATTGATATATAATGGTATCTTCATGCCATCTCACCATTAGGGATGGTCCGCCATTTATCTGTCATTCCATACGCTCTGCACCCTTAAGCTCCAAACCCCTATACTATCTAGTAGCATTCAAAAAGCAGATGCACCGCATCAGCGTTTATCAGTGGCCCTCCTCGTGGCAGGCGATGATGAGTGCCGCCAACTGTTCATTGGTGGCGGTGTCAATGGGCATATGATGGGCGCCCTTGAAACGAAGGAGCGATCGGCTGAACTTGTCGTAGTGTTCCATCAGACCCTCGCTCTCACCGCGCCACTCGTCGTCGTCGCCAATGACGTGTATACTCCGCGTGATAATGGTAGGTTTGATGAGCGCGTCCCACCGCTCCGTGCCGTAGTCAAGCCGGCGAGGCACGGTGCCCGCAAACAGCGCTAAGAAGTCGAGCTGCTGCCCGCGCTGCTCGAGCCAGCGGATCAAGTGCGTCGCCGCCTTCGCGCCTTGGGAGAAGCCGATGATCCCGACAAAGGGCCCGTTGCTGTTAAATACCTCAACGAGCTTCTCCAAGTCCGGCCACGGGATCTCGTCGTGGGCGTCAAAGTCCGTGAGCCACCGCTTGTACGGCTCCATCCCCTCGAAGAAGGGGAGCACGCCGGGGCCGGGCGGGGTATCGATGAACCCATCGACGTACACAAGCTCGAAGTGCGGCTGCAGAAGTCGGCCGAGCCGGATGGCTTGGATGCGGAAGATGGCAGCGTTTGTGCCGCTACCGTGTAGGCAGAGGATTTTTGGAAGCATGGCGATGATTGCTCGAAACGGCGATGTGTAAGTAAGGTGTTCCTGGTAATAGCGGGCTGGTAGCGGGCTAAGCTGTGGGCGAGCGCGGTGTTGCTAGTCTAGTTCACACCCTTGTTCACCGATACAGGCGGCTCGAAAGCTAGGCTGCAGGGCTCAGTTTTAAAGCAGCTGACATAATAACATTAGGGTAATAGTGAGAACAGTAATCAAGATAGGGAATAAGGCTGCGGAGTCCTAATACGGTTAGATAGGTGTTTTCAAATAGAGTAATCATGCTACTACCTAGGGAAGTAAGTACTATGTAAGTACGAATCCTCTGCTAGGTTTATCGCAGCTGGTATCACAATACAAAATACTAACAGACGGGGCGTATACCCCGCTCCGTCCCGAGCCGACCGGTAGCGAAGCGGGAAGGGTGGTTATTGGAAAGATTAGGTATATGTATCTAAGTATTCATCCAATCAAATGTTACCTTGGCATTGTTTGACCCCTGGAGCTATATTTAGCTAACTTCTGTACCGCTATCCCCTCCCTTTCCAATTCAACAACAGCTATTCTACTAATTCTTATTCCTTATTCTATTACATATTTTAAAATGTTTTAGTTAGCTTGCCTTCGTTGTTAGCCTTATTCCCTAGATAGGTCAGTTTTGAGCCCTCTGTACTGCTTGTACATGCCACTATACTACATTACAAAAGCTCACTTCATTCAGATCACAATCACATAGCCATCTCATTACTTCCTGAAATAATCTTATCGAAATCAAGGAGTTGATGTAGATGATCTGGGTACCTTGCTATCCGTCGACACCTTGGAAGGCCTGTGTGATAAATAGCTATATACAGAAAATAATCACCGAAAAATCATTAAACTAAGACTCCGCATATGTTCTGATTGCATTCACTGTAACAATATGCGCCCACTGTCCAGTCTGGTTGCCTTCGCCCAACATAGGGGAAGTCTCGGATGTTATTATTCTTGCTTCCATTCCCACATCTTATCCTCTCCATAAGGGTAATAGCAGGTGCTCCTTATTACCTTATCGTAAGGTTGATCAGCTTGTATTAGACGCCAGAACCGTAAGCCTTTGTCTGAAAATCCCCGGAAGTTTGATAGCTCTAAAAGTTTGATTGTGCTTAACATTATAAAGATATCATATTCCCAAATGGCCCAAGAAGTCGAGAATTTCAATGATGTTTAGCGAATAGACATTAGAACTCAAAATTACAATATCCAATGACCCTATGTATTATATCCATCTTATCAACCCACCTCTTGAACCCACCGATAGCCATACCCCTAAATCTGCTTTCAAAGAGCACTGCGACCTCGATGTCCAACTGCCTAAATGTATCGACCTCAGAATTTGAGATAAGACCAATGTACGAAGGACTTTCTCAAGCTGCGACTACAGTAAAGAGGAGGTAATAGCAGTCGTAGGCGAGCTTCGTGATTGTGTCGTAGTAAAAGGCGTTGATACTATAGACGCCGGCGTCTAGTTGATAGATGCCTGGGCAAATTATCGCGGAGGTATTTCCGGTAAATTCCGTGTTGATATCTATGACAGTTGCACCAGATATCATATTTTGAATCTTTACGTTGCAGCGGCCAGCCCTATATTGGGACGTGACATTATTTCTGACTCGCAGTTGAAAAGCTTGACGAGAAATCAGCCCGTCCAAGGACAATCCCCCAATACATGTTACCAGATGGTCCTGGTATCGCCGCTGCACAGGCATTCTTAATTGTGTGGTCTGGTGTGATGTTGTTTAGAACAATTCCGCCTATTATGATGCTGATGGTGTTTTGCAATGCCAGTTGAAAGATGAACTCGATGGGAGCTTGCCATAAGGGTTAAAACTAGGCTTTATATACCCCAACCCTCTGAAAATATAGACAAACTAGCCGCCCACTCGTATCATGGTGCCGCACTTCTATAAGGCGAGACAATTCTAGGCCCACGCACAAACCCCTACCTAATTTAGGAGAATTACACACGAATAACATGATAAAATGCAAACAGATTCACAAACTCGTATTTTGACGGACTTTGAAACAAGGTATCATACCCCATCAGAAAAGACTTGGTACCACTATATAATGCCTTACATGTTGGACGATACACCGAGCTAAATCTTTCAGACCAGCTGACTTTGCGTGTTCACTAGGTAACGGATATACCCCGTATGAAAAAAAAAACACAGACAATGGCCTCGTTCTTACAAAATAATATAGACATCAAGCACTCCCTTCGAAAAGGTCTATCTACATGATAAGAGTGACCGCGTCATGACCAAACCCATGAGAGCGCAAGTTGCACAGAAGTCCGAGGGTTACGTAAGAGTGTTCCTAATTACCATATACACAAAATCTTTCCGCATCCTAGGCCATCATTCATGACGTGACGCATACCCACAAGAGGAGATAGAAGCGCCAAGCTTAGCCATTAGGATATAAAGCGTTTATAATTGAATGTAAAATATCTCGAGAAGCTGCATATAGAACCGAATGACTCAAACACCTGATGAACGACCCTCTAGATTATTTCGATACTTAATTTGTAATATATTTCCGGGATTTACCGCTAAGGATGCGTTCTTGATATCCAATCAAAAGATTGAAATACAACTAAATCATAGCTCAAGGTGTTAGCGGTCATGACTTGTTAAGTGCCCTGATTAACGCGTATAACAGATATAATATCTCGATGCGGCCAGCATTCAGATATCAGATATATCATAGGATGCCTATCAATCAATTCTGGAAAGACTATCAGTGTTTTAGAAATTCACTCTGTCGAGATATGCTCTCTATATGTAGGTAGTTAGTGTAGGGCCAGAGCCACTCAACCCTTAGTATCGTTACGCCTCCATAACCCCTCACCATCGCCACTCCCCCTGCTACTCACATTCCAAAACCCCTCTCAAGCGCATGTGTTTCTAGATACAGACTCAGACGCCGGGAGTCAATCATAGAACACCGCTCGTATTAAACCGATAGGTAAAAGGAGTAAAATGTCAGGATTCAGCATCTTTAACCTAGGCGACTTCACCTTGCAATCCGGCACCACGCTGCGCAATGCATATATAGCCTACAAGACCCTCGGCGATCCGAGCAACCCAGCAATCGTCTACCCGACCTGGTACAGCGGATTGATATCGGACAATGAGTGGCTGGTGGGCGAAGACATGGCGTTGAGCCCGAACAAGTACTTCATCGTCATCCCCGCACTCTTCGGCAACGGGCAATCGACGAGCCCCTCGAACACCCCAGAACCCCGCCCGTTCCCGCGTGTCACCATGTTCGACAACGTCGCGGCGCAATACCGCCTCGTGACGGAGGGACTGGGGGTTAAGCATCTCAAGGCCGTGCTGGGCTGGAGCATGGGTGAGCATGTTTGCTCTTGATCTTCTCTTCTTCCTCTAGTAATAGCATGGCGATATTGGCTTGGGAGGAAATGCAATCTGATAAACGGAAATAGGCGCAGCTCAGACCTACCAGTGGATCACGCAGTACCCGGATTTCGTGGACCTCGCAGTCCCGTTTTGCGGGGCTGCGCGATGCAGCTTACACAATCAAGTCTTCCTCGAGGGGGTTAAGAGCGCTCTTGTCGCAGCGAAGGGCGCTGTCTCTGGTGGCATCAGTAACGAGGAGGCGACGGCCGCGTCGCAGTATCGCACTTGGACTGTCGAGGAGCGCGAAACCGGGCTTAAAGCCCTTGGACGAGTGTACGCGGGCTGGGGCTTCAGCCAGGCTTTCTACCGCGAGAAGGTCTACGAAACCCATCTTGGATTTAAAGGCCTTGAAGACTTCATGGTTGGATTTTGGGAGGCTTGGGCACTGTCTAAGGGCAAGTTAATCACTTCGAGTATATTAGGAAGCATGCATTGCTGACTGTGTCTGAAGATCCTGAGAATATGATGACGATGCTGTACACATGGCAATCTGCCGATTGCTCCGACCAAGAAGCTTATAAAGGGGGTAAGCTAGTACTCTCATCTAGAATATTTGTTCATTTGACTAAATACAGGTAATAGACTTCGAGCTCGCTCTGAAGAGTATCAAAGCCAAAACCCTCGTTCTCCCAGGCAAGACAGACCTATATTTCCCGCCGGAAGACTCCGAGTACGAAGTCGCAAGTATGTCATCGGGTATTGGGAAATGCATTGCGTTCCCTTCAATATGGGGCCACTGGTAAATCCTATCATCCCGAGAGTTATCTAAGTTCTTACTAACGACGACATAGGGCGGGTGGACCGGGGAGTAGCAAGGAGGATGTGAAGTGGCTAGATGAGAAGCTGAAGGCCTTCTTTGAGAATGGACTATTACAGGACAACGAGAATGTAGCAAGTGGCGTAGCGTCCTTGTCGCTCAGCTAATTCTATTGCAACTTAGACATGAATGCCATTAAACAGCTAGCGCTGGCGAAGCACATTATGTGTATACTTGAAATTGATACTATCACATTATATAATTATTTCAATTGAGCTACTATGCCTTGTACTTCCTCGGGGTTAATATTCTCGCTGCTATCCCCTTGGAGGCACGCCGAATGAAGATAAACATGATCACTTCTCTCCCGCAACACAAGTCTGTGTGTTATCTCGCCAACATTAGCCGTCCTCACTCCGCCGCCAACAATGATTTCAATCTGTAGGTCCTGTGCTCTCCGTATAATCTTCTCCAGAATATCCACGTTATCGACTGCCTTCCCTAGTCCGCCGGACGTCAGGATCCCATCAAATCCACAAGCTGCCACGGCTTCGAGGCCGGTCTCCCAGGACGACCGAGCTGATTCGTCCGAAGTAGCAGCAGCATTATCGCCATCACAACTAACAATCTCATCAAAAGCCCGATGGAAAACACATTTAAAGGGCTTTGCCGCGCGAACAAGATGGGCGCACCTCGTCTTATCAACCCAACATCGCAGCCTTCTCAAGCTATCCTTGCCATCCGCACGTCCATCCTCTTCCAAAATCCCAAACACAAACCCGTCGCCCCTGCTCACATCTAGTATGCCAGAATCTTTAAATTCTCGAATACTAGCATTCATAATCTCGAATTCCTCGTCGCTGTAAAGGAAGTCCCTCGCACTAATCCCGCCAGCTTGGGATGACGAAGATGCTGCAGGAGGACCTCGCGGCCGAATCATAATCCGGAGCGGGAGTCCCGGGTTCGAAGCAGAAGTAAGCTGTTTTAGGTCCTCGAGAGAAGGCGTGAGTCCGCCTTCGCCGTATGATCCTTCGGCATTCAGCTCAATGCGGGTGGCTCCTAGGGCGATGGCGCGGAGGGCGGCCGAGCCGCCGAAAGCGGGGATTTCGAGACCGAGACTGGGAGCTCCCATTTTAGTGATGTGAAATAAATGGGCGGCTTTCTTCTCTACTATTTTTCTATTATCGACACATCAATTTCGATGTTTGAAAGCCGAGTCTTCATTTGTATGTTTCGAGGTTGAGATGTTTCGAGGTTGAGGGAGAGTGAGGATTACGAAAGAGGGGTACTTGGAGGGGTAGAGAGCGAGTAGGTAGATAGTCAAGTGACGCAAAAGGGGTGGTTAACATCAAAGACGAGCTCGGCAATGCACAGAGCCTAGGATAATAGAATAAAATCCACGGTTGTATAGAGAAAAAAAAGGGATAATGATGCGGATTAAATTTTGTGTACCATTTACTGCTCAGAGTTTGGCTAGGCAACTTGGCGTCGCGTCCGACGTACAAGGTGGGCCTGCTAATATCCCTTGATGGCAGGACCTACCCGAAAGAAGCTCATTGAGGCACAAATACGTTAAAAAACAATGCATATCATATGCTGTTCCCTAGAATCTGTTGGGCGGTAACGTTTCACAGTCGAAAGGGTCACGTCATGTACGTTGCATCTGATATTAGCCGCTATAGTATCGCTTGAGATGTAAACACTAAAATTAACGCTCTATTCAGCATTGGCCAGAATGGGCGGGTAACCAGAAAACAAATGTCAATCGCGATACGCTTGAGTCATTGCCACATCCTCCCGTGGCGCTATGGGTGATTATTCTCCTTTCATAGGCTTAGCATCTTCCGGGGTATCGTCCACACGTGTAGTCCAATCGGGCCAATAACCAGACTCTAGTCGAGGTAAACGTATTGACGCATCTCTTCTTCTGTCATCTCATACTCTTCTGGTTCGTCCTGGTTGTAAGTGTAGCCTTCTTCTAGGTCATACGCCTTGTTCTCATGATCATGGATATTTGAGTGAGTAGGAGGGGAAGCTTGGCCGGAGCCCATATTATGAGACTGTTGTTGAGAGTTAGACATGATGGGAGGGCCAGAACAGAAAGAGGGGGAGCCCATATAATCAGACTGTTGTTGAGAGTTCGACATGATAGGAGGGCCATAACAGAAAGAGGGGTGGTGGGAAGCGCTGTTGATTGATGATTCAGATGAAGGATGGGGAACACCAGAGTCGCTGACTAGGTGACAGGGGCGATCTAGAGCGATTATCAGCACAAGTGAACGTTCGTTTACAGCATCTTCGGAGGACAACTTGCCTCTCTTGGCGATATATTCCCGCACATATTTTAATGCGTGGCGAGAAAATTGTTTATCTTCAACATTCCTGAAGAAGTGATCACCTAGGGAGCCTTCGTAAGTAATGTGGAAGGGACGTTATCGGATATTGAGGCGGGAATCTCACATAGCATGGCGCCGGTGTAATTGCGAAGGGCCTCATCTCCCATACCATTTTGCATCATTCGCGCGAGCTCGGCCCATGACTTCTCTGGTTTCGCCATGTCGACCCCGAGACGTCTTGGTGAATGGCAGACGAGTACTCGCCAGAAGTACCGCTCCTCAGAAGCTGACCAGAATTTGCCAACCATGGTGGCGATGATGTTCGCTAGCCTTAGCTGTTGTGTATGATATCTCGTAGTGGTAGGCAACGTACAACTATTATTACTTAATAGTAGCTACTAGAAACTTAAAGGGGTTCTGTGGAGTTTCTGTGTATGCTCTTGTAATTTTGAGTGGTGAAATCATGAAGAATCTTCAGGGAGCGAGCCTAGGGTCTCTTTTATATATTATTCTACCTCTCAACCTATATAATGCGCCTTTTGAGGAAGCTCTATTATTGTTCCCCCGGTATAATCTTCTTGTTATGACTTATTACCTCCTTCCTACTACCTCAGTTCCAAATAGATAAACGTTATCGGACGAGAGTGACTGACTTTATCGAATAGATGCAGAGTTTCTAATAGCATTGCGTGGCTCAACATAGCACATGGACAATGTAGAACCACAATGTCACACAATTTGCATTGCCCTTACATCAAATTTTCTTAAAAGGGATCATGGAATACCACATGTGTATATCATCAGACTATTATTTGAGAGCTGGACATTGATCAGTAGCACCACTATGACACCACTACGTCCACTTGACTTCACAATGGGTGTTGACAATAGGCGCATTAGAACGTGTGGAACAACGCTTCTATTATCTATTGTTTATAGTAAACAAACTACTAATAGCCACACATGTAACTATACTCAAGCCCAATCCTTCGGAAAGGCAGTATATCCCTTCTCCTTAGAAAATGTCCATTGCCAAGGACCCTGCTCAGGACTTTGAGCCAATTTTAGGAACTCGACAGCATGTGGCTCGGCGGTGACCCCCTTATACATTGGGCTCCCGCTCTCGGCCCGCTCGTCAACATAATAGAAGCTAAAACGCCATGTGAGTTTCATATCTCTATTATAGTCCTCGCGCTGTCCACCGTGTCCAAGAAAAATCGTCAATTGGGTTAATGGAAGAGGACACGAACCTGAAGGGCTTGTCGTTGTGCGCGTGGAGCGCCAGGTACTCTACCATATAGGCCGCGGCGCTCTTGCCGATACCCAGGCTGAAGAAACCTGGGAGGACTTTGTCATTGAGGGCGTTACCCGTGAACATGTATGTTCCCCCGCCGGGTCCTAGCTTGCCCTGTGACTCCAGCTCCAGGAACCCCTTCACGGCCTCGTCGGCGACCACGGTAGGGCTTAAGGCGTTTACGTTCATTCGCTTCTGAAAAGCTTCTGGCGAATCTATGCTGAGAACTGACGAGCTACCTGTATTACGTGCTGCTGATGCGTATGCTACTCACTCTTTAGTATACCCAATCATAACGAGTTATAAACCTATAACATGTCCAAATCCAAAGGGTGTTCACAATACAAATGAGTGAGAAAATAGAAGGTTTGTGTAACACAACAGGGTGACCCAATGCTTTCAAGAAGATACATACCATTGTATATGACAACCTCGGGCACGCCAACCTCTTGGCGGACTTTCTGGAACAGCGCAGGGACTTTCGTTAGCTCGGCGGCGTCGAACTCGAAGAAAGGGAACTTGGATGGATCGAGTCTCTGCGTTCTGGATGC
This sequence comes from Hypoxylon argillaceum, assembly GCA_022495175.1. Taxonomy (NCBI): domain Eukaryota; kingdom Fungi; phylum Ascomycota; class Sordariomycetes; order Xylariales; family Hypoxylaceae; genus Hypoxylon; species Hypoxylon argillaceum. The sequence goes on along the minus strand of MU378429.1, from coordinate 9,239 downwards.
GACAGCAACCTTATAGCCAGCAGCAGCAAACTTTGCAGCGGCGGCGGTTCCCACGGCGGCGCCTACACCGATAATCAGGGCTACGGGCATTGTGGCTGATTTCCGAAAAGCGGTCGGGTGAGATGACAGAAACGATGGTACCTCCTTGCTAATGTGATCGCAGTGTATCTTATAATAGTAGTTATAAAGTGAGATAAAAGAAGAGGCTACGCGGGGTTTTATACTAGCTAGGATTCAACATCAGCCTACCCTTGGGCTTACATGAATACCATGGAAAAGGCAGGTCAAACTAAAGCCATCAGGAGTTGGCATAAGGATCAGGGAGCAAGCGCCACCAATGCAACCTCCGCCATCTTTGTCTCTACCATACATGACATGCTTAGTAATAAGGGGTCCTCATAGCAACTTTTCGCGACGAAGTTCACTTGACTACTAGATACTAACTAGCGTATAGATGGGGGTCACCAGCTAAGCTTCATTCCGAGAGGGCTTTTCATAGTCTGGATTGTCTGTATGATACAGGGATGAATCACTTTGATACCTACCTATCTCGATCTCGATCATATGTACTGTAAGGGCACAGTTTGCGGATTTATCAGCGGGGTTATTACCAAGCGGAGGTAATTAGTCAGAACCTTAACCCCACGGACAACCGACATGTGCATTATCGCCGATCAATCTGGCATATCGTATGTCGTGTTGGTTAAGTTACGACTAGGCTGGCGGAACTCCATTGATGTCACCTTGAAAAGCGGTGAGCGAGCTGAATTATGAAAACTTGGCAGCGACCGCTACCCGGTATCATCGTTGCCTAAACGATATGTTCCGATGGTAATACACTTGCGGAGTAGTGTAAGTGAGTAGTAATTCCATATTGGATATAAATACAATTGACCTCGGCCCTATTAACCTCGCTCGTCTGAGTAGCGATAACTTACATTATATGCCTCGACAACTTCAGCTAGAATGTCAGGCTGGCTTGTATTTAGCATCACGGAGAAATGGTGAGTTCCACCCGAAAAGGTTTAAAGCCAAACATGGTAAACGTAGGAGCTACACTTGGGCCAGTAGTGCAAACTTAACAAAGGCCTGGTAGCTGGTTTCTCGTTCTCTTAAACGCGGGTATTTTAGACTCTATAGTCTACTCAAAGGGGCTCCTCGGGTTAGGGGCTTGTAAGCCGCGCATCATCAACATTGGACCTAGACGTTGCTCAAATCTCGAGAACTAAGGGGCGTGAGCAACAAACTCGAAGACTCAAGGTCATAAGATAACTTACGATGCTTTTCTGGTTCATTGGCTTCACCCCGTCTTTAACCCAGATCCCCCAACTGCCCATCATATTCGCCAGCATCATGTCGGTCATGAGGCGATCTCCGATGACAACGATCTCGCTTGGATGCGTAACACCGGTCTCGGGGTGTTTCTTGAAGTGAGCCATGATTTCATCTTTACAGCCCGGCTTCTTGACTCGGTGTGCGAGGACGGAAACCCCAGTGGCGGATTCAAGCTCCTTAGCTAGTCGGCCATCGCGGTCATAAGTTGTGGCGCCAGCGGTGTTGGACACGATCAAGAGCCGATGGCCAGGATATTCTTTGCGCAGCTCCTGAAAACGGTCCTGCATGAGATTAGTTCCAACCTTCTATAAGAAGCAGACTAAATAGTCGAGCTGTTGGGGAAAAGATGGTACATACAGCGTACGCAGGGTATATCTCATTGGTATCTGGGTACGCAAAGCAGTCATCTTTGTCGAGTACAACAGCTTTGATGTTGCATTTCTCTCCCAGTGACTCAAAAGCGCTGTCAAGAGGACTGGGTAGGCCACTAAACGTCGATACAGTGGCGTGCGGAAGACATAATGAAGGCTTCACTGCAAGTTTGAATACATTCAAAAATCCCGATAAATTGAGATTCATCGCACCGGAATGTTCTAGCAATAAGCTTCTTTTCACAGGCACTTGAGAATCTTGAGCTTGTTCTAGAAGGTGAGTGAGGCGTGATGCTACGAAATGGTACCTATATTTTTAGACAGGGGTATCGCAGGCTATAAGTAGCCCTAAAGCGGCCTAAAGACTAGTACAGGTTAGTGGGTCTATCCATTCTGCAGGGGCAGCTTGATACCAGGCCCGTACCTAGCCTACCTAAGGTAGTAGGTTGTCCAGGCTTCTGTGGCGTTTCACAAATTAGGCTTAGCTCGCTTGCCGCTTTTGCTCAGGCTCGGCTCACCCTATCATCAGTCATTAGGCAGCCTGAATAATACTATATATATTTATATATAATTATATATAGCAATAATTTAATTTAAAAACGGACTTTTTTTAATAATATAATAACAACTTAAATAACTATAATTAAATATAAAAATATTTTTAATATAAATTAAATAATATTTAATAATTAAAAAACTTTATTATAATTAATAATATATAAGCAATTTTTATTGCAGACTTTTTTATTATAATATTTTTAATTGTAAATTAAACATTTATAAACTTTTATTTCTTTTTTATATATTATATAAAATAAACAAAATATATATTTTAAATTTATATTAATTAAATAATAAAGTTTTAAAAAAGTTATAATTAATTTATTATAATTTTATAATTTAGCTATATTATTTAAATCATTGTTATATATATTATAAAAATTAAAAATGTTATAAATATAAATATTTAATTTTTAATAATATTAATTTGTTTTATTTTTTAATATATAATTATTATAAAATAGCTAATAAAAATATATTTAATTTTATAAAAAAAAAATTAAAAAAATTAATAAAAATAAATATATATTGTTATATTTATTATAAATTATAACATAAAACTTTTTTAAATATAATTAATAAAAACTATATAATAAACTAGTTATTTTAAAATTAAAAACAATTTTAACAACATTTTTTTTTAAACTACTTTTAAATTAAAACTAAAAAGTATATTATTAATTTAAATTATTGTTAATTAAAGTTTTAATTATAATAACATTTATAATTTTATTAATAGTTATATATAATAAATTTTTTAATTATTTTATAAAATTTTTAAATTTTTTTATATAATTTATATATATTTAAATAAAAGTTTAAATTAAATTTAAACTAAAAAATATTATTTATAAAATTATATTTTGTTATTATTTAATTGTTATAATTTTATTATAAATAAATTAACATAAAGTAGTTTTAATATATTTAAATTAAATTTTAAAAGTTTAAACTTATAATATTTTAATATATATAATATTTAAAAAAACAAAAAGTGTTAATAAATTGTTTAAAAAAAAATAAAAAAAAATAGCAGAAAAAAAAAATATAAAAAGAAAATATAAAATTATTTATATTTTTAAACTATTAATAAAAAAACTATTAATATTAACAAAGTTTTTATAAATTATATATAAACTATAAAATAAATTAATTATTATATATATTTAATAATATAATATTTAATATAAAAGTTTAATAATTTTAATTTTATTTTCTGTTTTATTAATAATATATTTAATATTAAAATTATATTAAAAATTTAAAATATATTAGTTTAATTTTAATTAAAACAATATTTAAGTTTTTATTATAATTAAATAATCACTTTTTTACTTTATTAATAATATATTTAATATTAAAATTATATTAAAAGTTTAAAATATATTAATTTAATTTTAACTAAAGCAATATTTAAATTTTTATTATAACTAAGTAATTATTTTTTTGTTTTATTAATAATATATTTAATATTAAAATCGTATTAAAAGTTTAAAATATATTAGTTTAATTTTAACTAAAATAATATTTTATTTATTATTATAATTAAATTTTTATTATTTAAACTTTAAATATAAAGTTTAATAATAACTACTTTATAATTTAATTTAATTACTTTAAAGCTTTAATAGTTTATTTTAATAATTAAAACTTGTATATTTGTTATAAGTTTTATTAAGTGCTTTTAATTTAAACTTATTATAAAATATAATTATATTTTTACTTTATTATTAATAAAAAATCAAATATTAAATATAGTTATAAAATTTAAATTTTATAAATTATTTGTTTATATAAATTAAAATATTTTTTAATAAATATATATATATTTTATATAAATAAATATTACTAAGCTAATATATATAAAAAAAAAAAGTTTATAATTAATAATATAATTTATATAAAAGTATTAATAATATTTTAAAATATTATATATTATATTATAAATAATTAAAGTAATAATTAAATAAAGTAAATATTAATTAAAATATATTTTATAAAAAATTAATTTAATAAAATAAAAGTATAATAACTTTTTAAAAAGTTAAATAAATAAATATTAACTATAATATAAGTTATAAAAAGTTAATTTAATAAAATAAAAATGTAATAATTTTTTAAAAAGTTAAAAATATATATAAATTAAATAATAAATTATAAAATATTAATTTAGCTATAAAAAAATAAAATAACTTTATAAAATAAAAAAATTAAAAAGTAAATAATATTAATATAAAAAATAATATTTGTAACAATTATTTACTTTAGACTTATTTTAAAAACTAGTTTTTGGACTTTTGTTTTAATAATATTTTAAAAGAGCTTTTAATATTATTTATTATTTTAAAAGCTTTTACTTTATTGTAGCTTGATTTAACAATTTTTACTAAGTTTTAAAAGCTACTATTTTTAATCTAACTTATTTTAAAGTATTTTATTTAGTAATACTTTAGTTAAATTTTATATTAATTAAATTATATAATATTTTGTTAATTTATTAGTTTTATATTTATATATTTTATATATTTATATATTTTATATATTATATATTTATAATTTAGTTTTTTTTTTTTTTTTTTTTTATTTTAAAATTTTTAATTAATAGAATTAATTATTAAGCTTTTATGCTTTTTATAATTGTAATACTATTTTAAAATCGTTTTATATTTATTAATAAATGTTTAATTTAAATATATATATTTTTTTTTTTTATAAAGTCTGTGTTTAATAAATAAATTAATTTTAATTATATATTTAAAGCTGTAGTATTAATATAATATATTATTTATATAATTAAAAAAAATATTATAATTAATAATTTTAATAATAAATAACATAATATTGATTAATAAATATAAAATATAACTTTATTTATAATTAAAACAATTAACAATAAAAAAAAAAAAAACTTTAAATTTGTACTAATTTCGTATTAACAAAAAAAAATAACAAACTGTTTTAATAATAATAATTTTAAATAAAAAAAAAATAATATAACTTTGTAAAAACTTTAAATTGTGTTATAAAAAACTAAGCTTAATTTGTTTTAATAATAGTTATATGTTTTTAATAAATAGTTCAACTTTGTTGTTTTTTTTAAACAAGAATGCAAAAAAAGTATGTTTAATAATGTAGTAAATGTAAATTTTTATTTTTATAATATAATAGTTTAGTTAACATTTGAAAAATAGTTAATTAAAACTAACAGTTAATATATTATTTATTGCAATAAAATTAAAGTAAAAATTAAATATTTAAAAAAGTTTTTAAGTAATAAAAACGAATTTAATATATAAATTTATAAATTTATAAACAAATTTAAAAAAAATAAAACTACTTTTTATAACAAAAAAAATAAAATATATTATTTATTGTTTTAATTAAAAAAATTAGCTTTATAGTTAATTAAAATTTATTATTAATTAAAAATTAAACTTTTTAATAACATTATAAAAATAATTTAAATTTTAATAGTAGCTTATTATAATTTTAATTAAGCTATATTTATATAATAAACTTTATTAAAGCATTATTATAAGTTTTTTAAATAAATAAATATTTATTAATTTATTTTTTAATTTAATAGTTTTGTTTAAAAAGTAAAAATATTAAAGTTAAAATAGTTCTAGTTTTTATAAAAGTATTTAAATGTTAATTTAAACAGCAAAATTTTCGAAATTAGTACTAATTTTAACTTAATTTATAAAAAATATTATAATAAAATAACTAAAACAGTTTATAACTATTAACGTTTATATAAATAAAGCTAAAAAAATAAAACTATAAAGCTAGCTAATTTAAAAAAAAATATAAATGTAAACAATAAATTTATTAAAAGTTAAAAGCTTGTTAAATTATTAAAAAATAGCTGATTTAAAAAATTAAATTATAATTAAAAAAAAGTTTATTAAAATGTTAATATTTATTTTAAATATAACAAAAAAAAATATTGAGTTAAAAATTGTTTTTATTAATAAAATGTTTTAAAAGTTTAAAAATAGAATTAAAACTAAAAAACAGTAAAATTTAACAAGTTATTTAGTTTAAAAAACTTAAAAAACAAATAAAATTAATAAAAACTTTTATATTAATTTAAATATTTATTGTAGCTAATATAAATAACTTAAAAAATTTATCAAGCTTTTTTTAATTTATATATATATAAATTAATAAAATTAATATTATAACTATTGCTTTATATAATATTAAAATATAAATCGATTTATTAATAAATTAGCAATTAGCTTAAAAAGTTAAAAAACAGCTAAAAGTAAAAATTATTAAGTTAAATAAATTAATTTTTTTAACTAATTATTGCAGTAAAATTATTAATAAAATAAACTAAATATTAAAAATTATACTAAAAATTAACAAATGTTATTTTTTAAATTAACGTTTTAAAATTATAAATATAAACTATTAAATAATAATTGATTTATATTAGTTTATAAAATAAAATGTTTTAATAAATTATTAATATAAATAGTTGATTTAGTTTAACTATATTTTTATATTAATTAAATTTTTTTTTATAATTATTGTTCTATTGAAAATAAAAGCTGAAAAATTTATTGATTTAATAGTTTAACAAAATATTAATAAATATAATATAGCGTTTAAAAAGCAATACTATATTTTATAAAAAAACAAAACTATTTTAAAATTTAAGCATTAAAAAAAAACAAAAAGTTTAAATAGCAAAAGCAGTATTAAATATTATTAAAAAATTTTATATAATAAAATATTTAATATTAATATACTAATTTTAATTAATATAAAAGTTATTATTTAATTGAAAAAAAAATATAATAATAACTTAAATTAACTTTATTAAAAAAAGCTTTAAATATTTAATAAATTTATTTTGATTTATTATATTATTGTTTATTTAAATTTCGATTAAATAATTAATATTAATATAATGTTTAAAAAACTTTAAAAAACTTTTAATAATAAAATAATACTTTTTTTTTCAAAAAAAAACTTAGAATATATTAAACTAATAAAATAATTTATACTTAAAAAGCTAGCTTATTTAAAAAGTTTTTTTTTTAAAATTTAATCAACTAAAATATTTTTATTTTAATTAAGTTATAATGTAATTTTTAAATTAAATAACAAGTTTTGCAATAGCAAGCTATTTTAATATTAAACTTTTATTTAGTATATATTATTAAAAAAAAAAAAAATAAAAAAATTACTAAGTTTAAAATTTATTAAATTTAATATAAACTTTAATATAATATTAATACTATTTATATTAAAGCTTTATTTAATAAATAAAAAATTTTATATTAACTTTTATTAAATTAATTAATTTTTAAAAAATTAAATTGTACAAATATTTAATTTAAAAAATATTTTATTTAATTATTATAAAACTAAAATATATTTTAAATTTAATATTATTAAAACTTTTAATTGTTTATTAATTTTTATTAAATTTTAACTTTTGATAATATTTTATATTTAATTTAGTACGTTTTAATAAATTGTTTTATTTTTTAGTTTTAAAGTTAGTTTTACTTAATAACAAAACTTTATTAATATATAATTGTACAACTTTTTAAATAAATTTGTTAACATTTATATTAACAATATATTTATATATTTTAATAAAATTTAAAAATATTAAAAGTAGTACTAAAAAATAATTTATTGTTTTTATAAAGCTAATTTTTAAAAAAATATACGAAAGTTTTGTTTTAAAATAATTACTATAAATTATTTAGAAATAATTTTAAAAACTAATAAAAATATTTAAATCGATTTAAAAAAAACTGAAATTATTTTTAACTAAAAGTTTAAAAATTTAAAAATTACAACTTTAGTTAAATTTTTTTTTAAGCTATATAACTTTGTAAAAATATTTATTTATTATGTAAGCGATATTTTTAAACTTTTTATATAACTACTAAAAAAAAACAGTAAATAAAAACTTAGTTTAAAATAGCAAAAAACTTTTGAAATAATAAAAAAGCTCGTTATTTTTATATTTATATTTGTTTTTTTTAAATTAAAAATATTTATATAAATAAAAATTAATGTTTTTTAAAATGTTATAAATAAAACTATTTAGCAAAAATAACAAAACAAAAAATAAAAACTTATAAAATACTTTTTTAAAACTATAACATTTTTTAAAAAAACTTATTTTATTTAAAACTACAAAATGTTAACAGTAATATAAATATTAAAATATTATTACTTTAAACTATTAAAAACTAAGTTTTAAATAATTATTAATTATTAAATATTAATTTATTAGTTTATAAAAAAAGCATTTTTTATAAAACAAGTTAAATAAGTAAACTTTTTGAACAATTTTAACATTATGTTTTAATATTACTACAGCAAAAATAATGTTATTATTAACGCATTTTTAAAAAAAACTGCTAACTTATTTACAATTAAAACTAAAAAATTAAAAAAATAAACGTTTATTTTAGTTAAATTTAAATCGATTAAAAGATTTATAACTGCTTTTTAAACTAATAAAAAAAAAACTTTTAAATTATAAAAAATAAATTTAATAAATTTAATTTTAATAAAAAACATGATATAAAATGCAAACAAATATAACAGCAAAATTGTAGTTTTAAAAATAATATTAAACAAAAAGATCTTTTTTTAAACTGTTTTATTATAAAAAACATATGAATTAATATTAATAATATATTAAAGTTAAAATAAGTTAATTTGAATATTTTAATGAAACTATTATTAATTATTTTTTTAAAAAAACTTTAAATGCTATATTAACAATTATTACAAATATAAATATAATAAAAATGCTAAAAATAAAACATTAAAATTGTTATACTTTATACTTGTTTTATAAAATGTATAAAAATATATAATAATAAATAAAAAAAACATATTATTAAATAAATATAAATATAACTATATATAAGTTTTTATTAATAAATTTAATAAAATTATAGCTATATTATTTAATTATAAAATTAATAA
>MU378428.1:0-26519 GCA_022495175.1 Hypoxylon argillaceum | reverse complement strand
AAATACTATATAACTTTTTATTTTTTTTAAAAAGTTATATTATTAATTAATAAATTTTTTATTTTTTATAATAATATATTTATATTTTTAAAAAACAATAAAAATTATTTACTTTTGCAGTTTTTTTATTTAATAGTAATATTTGTTATATTTTTTACTTATATAAATATAAATATTTTAATTAGTATTAAAAACCGTTTTTTTTTCAATTATAAAATTTATAATTTTTATAACAGATTTATTATTGCTTTTTTTATTTATAAAATCGCAAATAAAGCTTTTTATATCAATTTAAATTAGTTTATAAAATTGTAAAAATAATTAACAAATTTAAGTTTTAAAAACTTTATAATTTAAAAAGTTTTATTTTTATACTAAATAAACTTTTTAATTTTTAATTACAATATTTTTATTAAAAATTTTTTATTTTATTAATAAAAGTTTTTTTGTTTAATAAAAAAAGTAAAATTATTATTTGCTATTTTATTTAATTAATTAAGTTGTTATTTTATTGTAAATAGTTTTAGTTTTAAGCTTAAAAAATATATAAAACTTTTAATTGTTAAAAATAAGCTTTTTAAATTAATTAAATTAATTAGTTTATTATTGTTGTTGTTGTATTACTGCTGTTTTAAGAGATTTTTTTCTAGCATACAAAATAAGTACATAAGTAGAACCTCTTAAAGCAGAAGGTACCCCCTTCTGGTTAGATCTTTCTAGCACCAAAATACAGGGCCTAATTTACCCCCTATATTTCTAACAGTTATTCTAGACAAAATGCTACTATGAACAAGGAGCAGGGATTGCGCAGCGGGGAGATGCATTAATCTTCCATTAGGGTATGATTGATGATCGGCAGTGGGAAGAGCCCGTAACAGCGCCAAGATCCGCGGACGCGTGCCCGCTCGCTACGGAAAACCTTGTGCGGATCATGCCGGGGAGAAGAGCACTGCAAGGAGAACGAGTCCTGTTAGTTTTCTAACTTGGATAGGTATGTCCTTATTCTACCTTGCCGCGTCTACTGACTTTGCTTGATCTGGTCCTTGCTGATTAAGAAAACGATTGCTCTCAAGTCGTAAATTCGATTGATATTTAAAATCGTCGAGTCATGCATGAGAAGGTTCAGGGGCTGGATTCGCCTACATACAAATTTCATATGATAACTTTTATTCAGTAGCTAAAGGATCTAAGGCCGTAAAATGTATTCGAGTGTGAATGCACAACTCGCTATATCAAACACAAGTAGAGAGTCGCTCGCTAAGAGATATATAGATGCGTACCCCGGCAATGCAGTAAAGACAGTAATTGTATTATCCTCTAACCAAACCCATCTTGTAAAACATCAAACACCCAGTTATGATGTAGATAGATGATGTTGTTTATTCATTGTTCATTGAGCTACTAGTTGTTCCTAGGTAGAGCTGGGGGTGAGTAAGTAAGTAAAAAAAGACCTTTCAACAGGCCCCTCGCTCGTGTTCTTGTTCGTCGGCATTAGAGCCTTCTAGGCTATTCCGATGATATCTGCTCTGCTAATATGTACGTGGCCACCGTCGTGGACGACCTGGTGCAGAGCATGTCTACCTCTACGGTCTTTAACGGATGGGGTCACGGCCCTAGGTAAGTGTGACAGAACAAATTCTATCCATCTAGGCGAAAGCGCCGACAATAGACATGCCAACAGCTAAGTAGTATCAGCTACAAGGTCTAGCGCTAGCAGAGGCAAGGCAACATACCACCAGCTAACACATATGCGAAAGCAATTTTCTTGTCCTTCTTCGTCATGACCCGGCCGGATTCCTCGGACAGGAAATCTTCGGCGAGTAAGTCCACTAAAGCGGCGTAAATCAAAAGGCCGGAAGAGCTACAAACCTGTGAGTAGCTGCATGACATTTGATAGATTGCGAATGGGGATTCAATCCTACATTGCGTTAAAAACACCGACTATGATTAAGCCAAAGGCGCTATTCGGGTCGTAGGTGCTGTGTGCACCGAGTCCAATAGCTTGCCCGATAGGTGCCGTAGTGCCAAATGCAATGACTAGAAGCCATGGCCGGACTGGAGTTTGAAGAGTTAGTGGTTATTTTCTTCTTGTGCTCCATAATGAATCTAGCTTGAGTTGAATATTTGGGGTTATACGGAGCTTCCGACATGGAGATCTCGGCTAAATAGGGGAGGTATTGATATTGATGATATGCCTAATGGAAGTCTGGTCACTACTTACTGCTCCCTTTTGGATATGGTACAGCTGCGATGCGCGAGCCCAGTCCGAGACCCTCAAACACCTGGTGGAAAAGAATGGCAATAAGTAGGACAACGTAGCCCTTTATTGTAATAGAGACCGTAATGCCCACGAAAACCGAGTGGAAGAGAATTCCACCCTCAAGTAATGTGATGTTCACTGTGCCAGTCATAGTTAGCACACTATTCTTTTAGCTGCGTAGCAAGTGATAGTGCCTTGTATGTGGCGTTTCTCACATAGGAGGGCAGTTTTTCTGGATATCACTCACTATTCATCTTCTTATATACGAGAGGATCGACAGGCCGGCCTTCTACGTCCCAAGTCGCCTTTTCTCTTACCACGATATCTCCCTTAGACTGGGCCGACTGGGCCAATTGCTTTGCGGTATTTATTTCATCTGTATCAAAACTGCTGTGGCTCGAGGGCAGCCGAGACTCGGTGGGCGGCACGGTCTCAACAGTCGTGGCGGTCGTGCTATGATCATGTGCCGCCTCGAAACCGAGAGCGCCGCCATGCGAATGTCCACCTATCTTGTTGTTCATCCACATCTCGATAACGAACAAGGAGAAAAGCGACGCCATCATTATAACTCCCGGGAGAGGGGGGTATTGTTCAGTGAAGAAGTCCGGGAGGCACGGATTAGATAGGCTGAGGAATGCCGTAGGAAGCAGCTGTCGTGATGGCAAAGTGAGAAGTTGTCGAAGGGTTGAGGAGTACAGCGACTTACATGAACGAAAGCTGTTGCCACTAGCACACCAGTGCCAAAATGCTTACAGGCGAAGAATACTTTGGTTGGTACTTTGAGCCATTTTATCTTCTGAGCCGCCACTGGGAAACCAGCCCCTGAATAGAAACAAACACATTAACAAGATACCTCTTAACAGTTTGTGGGCCTATTCCCGTACCAAAAATCGAAGCAAACAAGACAAGGACTACATGTGACGCGTTAGCATTTGTACAGATAAGACCTCGATGATAGATATTGTTGATCTGGCTACTAACATAGTCCAAGTGTATGTATCCCAACGTCGTACTCTCCAGCTTGGTTACCACTACCGCAGACCGGCTTGGCCATATCGTCTGCCATGATGGAAAATTAAAAAAGAAAAATTCGGTTTAGTCCTGCCGAAGTAAAAAGAGGGTGTATAAGAAAATCTTATTGGTCGAGAACCAGCGACCGAGATAGGATCACTCGTGTCGTCCCGCGACTTCCGATTCGACTTGCGATTCGGAGCAGGAAGGAAATAAGATACAATCTCTTCAATGTAGAGAAAGCCTGGGGACTTGGTAATAACAGCAGGACCTTCTGTTTTATTACGTCTAAGCCGTTGGTACTTCTTACTCATTCTTCGATCTCCAATGCCACGATGATCCTCGTCCGATATATATAATGCACAGCGGCGCTTCAGCGATCTTCGCTTCGACATTCTATGTTACTGCCGGCGACACAGTAGATCAAACGCTGTGAGGTTCTCAACTGCGACCTGGCGGAGTCCATATCGAAAGGGAAGGAGAGCACACGACCTTAGCCTCATCGTTCAGGGATGCTATATGTTGCAGCACTCGGACGTTGAAACGGAACGCTCATTTGCAGCTGCGTCTATCCAATGGGAACTTAAACATATAGCGTAGGCTTGGCCGTGTAGCTTCCGATGGCGGCTACTAACCACAAAGGCTAAGAATTGATGTTGATCATCTCGCCTAGGCTCTCCTTGCCATAATCAAAACTCCCAAGCCGCCAAGCTATAAAATAAGAAACCCATGTAGTAAGTACAGGATAGAAAGCGCTAATAATGCAGTCTGAGTGTCGAGGAGGGAAGGACCCCTATGTCGCGATAGTATCCCCGTACGAATATGTCGTCCTAGATAGCTTGATTGGCTCAGTTCACGAAACCAGTTGAGGTTGAGTCTGGATGCCGAGACGCTTCACGGGCTTGGGAGAGGCTTGGCAACTTTATACCTAATGTATGTTCAGTGCTTTGACCTCTGGGCTGCGTTAAGTTGGTAATCAAAGGTGAACCCAGTACTGTGTGATGCAGCATGAACTACTCGGCAGCGAGAAAACCCGCGTGCTTCGATTCAGCCTTGGACCGGAGAATTCTGGTCTTAAAACTAGTGCCAAGATAAACACAGGAGGTGTCTGTGTCTGCATGATGGCAGAACAGAAAAAACGGTGACGATCTAACAGTCACCACAAGCTGGATGGGGTGAAGGATTGTTTCGATAACCTAATAAGCATACTGCCAAGGCTTGGAGGGTCTGCAAAATATATAGATCTAGTTGTCATGATGTCGTTCTTGTGGGGTTTTGGAGTGCAATGCTACGTACGTACGACCGCTATTGGGGGGACGAGGCACAACTCGTACCCTTGTTATACTACCCCAATAAGATCTGCTATGGAATATGCATCGAAACGGACTGCCGTTGCGCGACTGGGCAGCACAACCGCCCCTACATACACACGTACACAGGCTCTGCCGCGAGGCCATCCTCTGAATGGTCACTGCGCCTCAAGCACCACTCGCACTCGTGCTGTTGAATATTCCATAGAAGCCATCCGGTTTTGGCAAAACCACTACGTCATGACAATGAGCGCAGTCAAACTGGTGTCGTCAGATCTATTGCCAGCGGGTATATCAAAGTGAATATGTGCTTACTTCTTATGTTTTCTCTACCTTCCCTAGGCTAATCGGTTTGGTTTTCTATCATTCTTGCAAACCCAGGTATACATCTCCAATTATGGCCTCGCCGTCCAACACTACCCAGGATATAGGTGTGTAACTCCGTTTCTACATCTGAGTTTGAAATACTCCACCCACAGTCTGCGGGCCAATATGCATATTTATCCTAGGCCCTGCAACCTTCGTGTCAGATCCTATACTATCAGAGCAGCTGATGCTGGCAATAGAAAGTATTAGTCAAGCCGGCTTGCCGGCTGTGTCTCAGGTCGACGCAGCGGCAGCCGCATCTCAGAGCAGAAAAGGAGAGGACAACCACATAGACCCTGAAAAGGAGGGCTCACCTGCTCAGCATGGCGCCGAGGGTGGTACCGAAGCCGACCCGGCAGATCCTTTAGATCTTGGCCGCCATCGCCGCAGTAATGTTACGAGACGCCAGCTGAAGAGCGACTACCCTAACGGGGATCAAAAGAAGATCAAGAGATTCTATACGCAACAGAATGAGCTCATTGACCACTTCCTGGGCGCCGAAGATGAAGAGCGCCTCCAAGTCGAGGAAGATGCTCGCATGGCGCCAAGGATCAAATTTGCCGTGAATGCGTCCTTTGCAGTCAATTTTGGCCTCTTCGTGATCCAGGTGTACGCCGCTGCGTCGACCGGCTCCCTATCAGTAAATTAGCCAAAGCCCTTACTCTGCTGGCTCTGTTAACACCGTGTACAGCTCTTTGCCACTGCCGCTGATGCCTTTGTTCGTTCTCATACAACTCCTGTACTGCCTGCGAAGCGATCTTGTTAACGGGCATGTAGGTGGACCTCGTCTCCTCTTGCATTATATGGACAACCTCTCGCCTGGCCGCAAAACCTAGTGTATACAAATACCCAGTGGTAGGTATCTGTTGACCATGCTGCCGAGGGTGGTTACTTAATGGGGTAATAGGGCCGCACGAGAATTGAGACGATAGGCATCATCCTCTTCTGTTCGCTATTGACCACAGTAGCCGCTGAATTGCTGGTAGGTTGCATGCGCGCCAAGGCCATGACCGGGCTGCTCCTCATGTTTACTATCTCTGACAGTGGGATGGCATAGATCGAATCGATCAGAACTCTCGTAGCCGGGTCTCGGGACTCAGAGCCGCTTCAGGTCATACCCCTCTCCTTTGTGGGTACAGCGAGTAAGCGTATTCGTAGGCATACGAGGACCACAGTGCTGATGGCGGTGTCTAGTCTTCGCTAAAAGCATTCTGATGCTTTACTGCCTCTTCTACCGCAGATATCCATCCGTCCACGTCTTCTTCGTAAGTAGAAGCTAGTGTGGAGTAAATGACTTGGGACTAAATGTGGACGGAGTAGATAGATCATCGGAACGATATCTTCGTCAACAGTTTCGGGCTGACGTTGTCCATCATCGGAAACCGTGTGGCCTGGTTTGTAGATCCCCTGGGGGCTATCATCATCGCGCTCTTGATCCTGTTTTCGTGGGTGTCCAACGCGTTCGAGCAGGTATGGCTTCTCGTGGGCAAATCGGCGTCGGGAGACTTCATCTCCAAGCTCATATATCTCACCATGACACACGACGCCCGGATACTCAAGGTCGACACGGTAAGTCGGCACAGGAGTGGATACTCACCTCCCGAGGCAGTAAGTAGGTTGCTGATGAGACGCAGTGCCGAGCATACCACGCGGGCCAGCGGTGCTATGTCGAAGTCGACATCATTATGCACATGGACACGCCCCTGAAGATCTCGCACGATGTTAGCCAGTCACTGCAGAGGAAGTTTGAAGGTTTGTGATTGCTATTGATATTACGTAAGTGTTGTATAAGACTGGAACGCTAAAAAATGAAGCAGGTCTAAGCGATGTCGAGCGAGCATTTGTCCATGTGGATTACGATGACGACCATGATCCCTACGAAGAGCACAAGAAGCTCTTCAAAGCTGATTCCAAACGCCGGAGCATCAGAGATATTCTGTGCTTCAGATGAGGACTTATGCGAGGCCATACAAGAGGTCATGGCGAATAAGATAAGAGAACGAATACATGTGTGGATTATGGATTTAGAGAGGAAGATTCAAACAAAATATACTATAGTGCGACTGCTTTCGAAAAAAAAAAACATTGTTTAGTCGATACTTTGTGTGTGAGCGATAAAGCAATGGACGATAGCTAATAAGGCCGCTATGATTGGTGTTACCTCTGAGATAGGTTTTACCGTCAGCTTTGCATAATTTCTTATCTACCTACCCAGCACTTAGTACCTACTAACCGTAAGTGCACAGCGAAACCGTTTACTGCCCAGTAGATCCAAAGGTAATAGCTATTAAACGGACTTTCAGTACGGTACGCAGAGGCAGTACTGTTGAAGAGGTACAAGGCACAGTGTCTTATATCCCTTTGGGGGGTGCCGTTTCGGCACCAGTATATCGGACAAGGATCTGTTGCCAAATCAAATCACCGCATTTTGAATTACTTTGTTACCCCATGTTTGACATCTAATTATACCCTTGCTAAATGTACTACTAAAATAATTATTATCAAATAGGTATATAACGATGTTTTACTCCTCGGAGAGGAAACTATACCTAATATGGCAGCTAACCAATTAAGCCCTTTAATTGTTTTAATTTTTACCAAATTTGTGTAGTAAGTGGAGTGCAAAAAGGACCCGACTAGCAGAACCTACTATAAATAAACAGTCTGAAGTAGTTTCTTAGGAGGTTTCTACCTTATCAAGCCACACACTAGCTACTTATGCTACAGCAGCCGTTTGCTAACCTATAGATACTTTTATTTTAGTAAATATTACTCTTTGTATTTTGTATTTACAGGTAATAACCTGGCCTGACTTAACTGGCTGGCCGGCGTTGACTGTTATTTTTTAACATATTCTGTACCAGGGTAGGTACAAGGTTTGCTAGTAAAATTAGCTGCGATTGGAGCAATCGAAATGACCTGGCGGGGGAGGCTTCTAAATTAGGCTTAGTTTCCTCTCCGAGGAGTAAAACATCGTTTCCCAAAATCCGGGCGAAAGTTATGGCTAAGGCCTGGTTACTAGATTCCCATTTAGTCCCATCTAGCCAGTCGGTGGGTGCTGTTGATGCGTTGAGTAGCATACATAACACAAATCAACGACTTCGTTGCAACAATCCATTGAGGATGGAATAGGTACTTTTTGTAAAATGTCAGCTTCAATAACGCGGCAATCGCTATGTTCGAATTGCATATAGATCATTGCGGGTTTGCGTAAGCTCAAAGCATTGTCTAGACAATGCAATTGCCAACAAGAGAAGGACCATGATGAAATTATAACCTATCCGCATCTAACTAAGCTCATAGGAATCAGACCCAAAGCCTCCGACGCTCCAATGTTCTATCCTTTGACAGTGTTGTAGCACGATACTGCAACTACATTCCGTAACACCACAGTTTCCACAGCTTGGGCTTGCCAGGTAGTCAGATTGATAATCGATAAACAATCAAGGAAACGTAACAATTCTATATGAGATAGCGTGCTTCGGTAACCCATAGATTTTCGTATTCTGTTCAATCGCACTTGCAGATTCTAGAATGGAGAGCTCACAGTCGCCATAATCGTGCTCACGTAACCTGAAGTCATCATCTGATAAATGCAAGTGCTGCGTTCAACATTGCGCGTCGTATAATTGCCTGGACCTCATTAAGTAATGGCTGATCACCAATATCATTAATCGGAGCGTTCGCTAGTCGTTGCCGACCTGGCTGATAATTCAGCAGCCATCAGGCATAATCTCAGAAAGGATCGTCATTAGAAAGGTAGGTAGGTAATTAGCGCAGTCATCCTCTCTAGTATCTCTCCTTTTGTGATTTCCTGGAGCTCATCAAGTAAGGAGTAATTGCCCACGTAAACAACCAGAGCCGAACAGCGTCATTAGGGCATTCTTTGACTTCCACGGGTCGTGGCTCGTGACTTGCCTCCCAATCTTGTCGAACCAACCCTGGAACGCTCCTCCCCAGCTTATCAGATGCCTAATATAGAGCCTTGCAGGTGAATGGAGTGAAGGTTTAACTCAGAGTCATGACTTACAGGCCAGAGCCTGTAGGATGGGTAGCTTTTAGCAAGAGAGCTTCATATCTAGAGCCATCATGGCAATAACACAGGACCTGAATCTGCCTCATATTCCAAGCTTTCCAGCAACGAGGTGACATTTCATCATCTCCTAATACCGACGTAGTGTAGAGGACGACGGACTTACCTCCATAGTTCACCAGATCTGGCCACTCTTTCTCTACCCCTGAATAGATAAAGCCCGTGCATGCTATCTCGTGAGGTTGAATAGACCCAAGGTTCATTTCGAGGTCTCTTCGTCGCTTCTTAAGACTTCAAGGAGAAAGGAGCGCAAAGCACTCTAACCGGGTTCCGTCATCAGCACGGTCCCCAAAAGTGACGCATTCATAGCTTCCCTTGCCCTAGATATTCTATCAGAAACTCCTCCCAGCTCGCAAAAGCATCGTCGAACCTACCTAGATAGAGTCATTGTCAACAGAATAGAGTTCAAAACAAATCAACAAGGTCCCGAGTCTCACCTATATAAACGGGCTCAATGTCTATCTTCTTCTCCTTTCCTCTCCATCTCATACCATGCCATCATCTAATCCTCTTAAAGCCTCAAGCTACGTTCATCACTTCATCCCCATACCTTTTATTGGAACGTCTTGGTCGTCTTGATAGATAAACAAACACACACACACACGCACACAAAGCCCATTCTGCAACACCAGCCCCAAGACCAAGACACTTGCCTTTGCCTTCCAGATCCGATCCCACCACCCAGACGCCTCAGAGCTGCCTCGAACGGTACGGCAATCTCCCCAAGAAAGGGTGCTGCCATACCCTCCTCACAGACGGCGTATATCATCATTGGCAAAGGCAGGTCTCCCACGGGTGCAATCCAAGGATGATAAACCTAAGTGTCATCCTTCAGAGAGCTTCGGCTCCATGAAGATAATATTTAGTACTGAGGTCCTGCTCAGCTTAGCTGACGCCTTGCTTTTTTATATATTTAGGTCGTCCGTCGTGTAGCTCCCACTCGGTCCATTTTTGCTTGCTGCTGCTCGTTGTCAGCATAGCCAGCGAGCCGGTCAGCCTCAGACGCGTGAGCGTATATCATCATTGGCAAAAGGCAGGCGGTGATGATGCCATAAATATTGATACTACATCAGAGAGCTTGTCTCAACGATTGAAAATATACTTATTCTGAATCCCTGCAAGTGGTTAGCTCCGGCTAACCCCTGTTTTCGCCCATTTAGGTCGTTGTCACTGTCTTTGTGGTCTTCGTCGCTCGATCAGTCGGTGGCCTCAGGCGCTTAACGAAAGCGTATATCATCATTGGCAAAAGGCAGGCGGTGATGATGCCATAAATATCGATACTACATCTGAGAGCTTGTCTCGACGATTAAAAATATACTTATTCTGAATCCCTGCAAGTGGTTGGCTCCGGCTAACCCCTGTTTTCGCCCATTTAGGTGGTCTTCGGTGGCCTCAGGCGCTTGACGAAAGCGTATATCATCATTGGCAAAAGGCAGGTGTGATGAGAATTTACCTTTGGAGAGTCTGAGAGGGTTATTCTCGGTGATCGAAACATTTTTATATAATTCCGATATTTATTTTGCAAGTGGTTAGCTTTGGCTGACCCTTCTTTTCGCACATTTAGGACGTATTCGTCGTCGCCGTCCTAATTATTGTTACTTATTTGATTGGAAACCTCTGGCCCGGGGCAACAGCGGGTTTGACGTTGGGGATCATGTGTCTGTATGTTAGGCTTGCTAACGCCTTGTGCTGGATCGTTGTATTTATTGTTGCAGGCAAGGCACCTGGCATGTGTTCCCCTTAGTTATGTAAGTAAATGTAGATAGGTAGGTAGTTTTGGCAAAAATGTTGCGTAATAAAAGAAATCAACGTTTTCAACGAAATGAATGGTTTAGAGCGTGCATACCTATTTCCTACTAGTGTTAACTGCTAGAAATTGGAAGAGCCGATATTGAAGGATCGTTGCGGGAGCCAGTTTCCTGTCCATGTTGTATTTGAAGTGGAGATTGGAAGGAATCCCCGGATATTTGTAGATAGAATGTCCGCAAAGGTGCCTGGATTTTAGGTTTCGTGGCGACCAAGGTTGCTGCAGGTAAACGTTCACTGTATCGAATGCCGAGCACTGCTGATAGTAGTAGCTTTAATAAGGTGTTAAAGTGCTTCGAAACAGTATTAGTACTTCCGTTCAACACAACGTGTGAGCAGGTACCTATTTTTTATAGACCCACCTTTCTATGCATTAGACTTATCTACCAAAGATGCATGCTTGGTAGGTTGAAATGTCTAGCAAAACCCGCATCGTTTTTGATTCAGGTTCTGTATCTTGACAAAATCTGACAACATGTTACAGTGTTGCTGCGTTGTCTGTACTTTTTTTTTTTTTTTATTAAAAAAAAAAAAAAAAAAGGTTGTGGAACTTGACACCTAGAATGGAGGGTGTAAAAAGACTCGGGAGTGTATTTCTCAACCAGCGAGTGCTCTAGCCAAGCCTATTCTTTTTATATGCCCTTGCTCCGTTTGCGACCCCACATCAGTACCTCCTACTCAATAGAATGGCTCCGTGGCTTGCAACTTGTGGCTTGAAGAATATATGTACCTACGCTAAGAGCTTCTGCTCTTACAGCAGTCTAATGCCTAGATTACCTAGCGTTGGTAGATCAGTCCACCGTGCCGAACTGCTACGGGGGGTGGGGGTTTTTCTATATATCTACCCGTCATTCTCACTTACAACTGCGATTTTACCCTTCGTTTAGAGCTGCATTGAGCTCGACCACATGCCAAAATGTCTTTATTGATACCCGGCATGCGCTTGGCATCCCTCGGGCAGCCAGGTGCCCGGTTTGTCTGTCGCCAATGCCTCCGTCAACAGCCCCGAGTGGCGTCATCGCGAATCCTCCAGTCCTTGCGACAGTCCCGGCGTCATGCCACCACAACCACAACCACTACGTCAACCACCGCTACAACGAAGAGACCGGCGCTGTCGCCTGTTTTCTTCACCACCGGCTCCTATGCTGCTATGAGCACGGCAGCCCGTTCTGCCGGCCAAGCATGGAAGCGCGCATTCCCCGAGACAACGAGCTCTAAATCCGTCGCGTACTGGCTCCTCGGCAGTGCAGCCAGCGTCTTCGGTATTGTGGTATTTGGCGGCTTGACACGTCTAACTGAATCAGGGTATGCATGCCACCTCAGGAACAAGTTCAGATGAGATGAGACAAGACAAGACGTAATGGCGTCTTTCCCCAGTATCACTAGCTGACTTGGCCTTCGTCTCCCTCCACTAGCCTCAGCATCACGGAATGGAAGCCCGTCACCGGCTCGCTGCCACCCCTCACCCAGCAGCACTGGGAATCCGAGTTCGAGAAGTACCGCGCCTCGCCCGAGTTCAAGATGCTGAACTCCCACATGGACCTGGATGAGTTCAAGAAGATCTACTATATGGAGTGGACCCATCGTCTCTGGGGGAGGCTCATCGGTCTCTCCTTCGTCCTCCCTACTGCCTACTTCATTGCCCGTCGTCGCGTCTCCGTCCCCATGGCCTGGAACCTCGTTGGCATATCGGGCCTCATCGGCTTCCAGGGCTTCATCGGCTGGTGGATGGTCAAATCTGGGCTCAAGGACGACTTGTTTGCGCCCGGCTCGCATCCGAGAGTGAGCCAGTACCGGCTCACCGCGCATCTCGCTACCGCTTTTGTGTGCTACTCCTGGATGCTACTAGCTGGCCTGAGCATACTCAAGACACGCCGTCTCCTTGCCAACCCCGCCAACGCCATGAAGCTTGTCGAGGCACTGAAGCACCCCGCCATGGTTCCATTCCGGAGATCCGTAGTAGCACTCACCGCCCTCGTCTTCACCACTGTGCTTTCCGGCGCTCTGGTCGCAGGGCTCGATGCCGGCTTGATCTATAACGAATTCCCTATGATGGGGCTCGGGTTGACACCACCGAGCTCAGAATTGTGGGATAAGTTCTACTCGCGGAAGGAAGATGGGTCTGACCTATGGTGGCGGAATATGTTAGAGAACCCGAGTTTGGTGCAGTTGGACCACCGTATTCTCGCAACAACTACCTTCAGCTATGTGCTCGCTCTATTTGTCTACGCTAGGAGAGGTCGAGTTGCAGCTATACTGCCTAAAGATGCTCGCAAGGGCATGAATGGCGTGGTTCACCTCGTCTGTCTCCAGGCTGGACTAGGGCTCTTCACCCTCCTCTATATGGTGCCTGTCCCGTTAGCCGCGGCGCATCAAGCCGGCGCCCTGGCCCTACTAACGGGCACGCTCGTGCTCGGTCAACGGCTGAGAGTCCCTCAGTCGACACTTCGCCTAGTTCAGAAGAAGTTGGCCGCGATGCCCAAGCAGTAAAATCTGCGTGTACTTTTATAACTATCGTGTAAAGTAGCATGTATAATATGTAGATACAGGATAGAATCTCAGATCAATTCAAGCACATATCACAGCGACTTGATTTCCCACAAGTTAAGGGGCATAACTACAAATATAAAGTGAGAGCAATTTCGTTACCTACTCTTAACGAAGCGTAAGTGAGTACCTGATAAGAAGCTACACCTTGAATGTTGATAGGCGGGCGCACGGAATCTGAAGTATTAAGACTGTCACAAGCCTAAGTGTTACTTCATGACACCTAGCATATTCTCGAATTGGCTATTATTTAAATACGCAAGAGCCCAGATTCAAAGAGCGGTTGAAGAGAGGAGCAGAATGAAAGGGCAACTTGTTGATACTAGAAAGTTCCCCCCTTCCTCCCCCCCTTATACAGTGCTTAAGGAAACAGGTATGAGAGGAACCTAATTGACGCGAGCAGGCTGTGACATCGGGATGTCGATCTGTACTATAGTACGGAAATGGTACATTTTTTGGTTCTCCTAGTAATAGACTACGGACTAGATTTATCACATTAGAAGCAAAAAGAACAGAAAGTGTTGAGCAACGCTTTGTATAGAATAGTTGAGTCGAGTATCATAGCGACAACCCATCGAGGTATAACATAAGGTTATACTTAAACGTAAATCTATCTACATGACTTCATAAATAATACCAGAATAGCCGCTGAATGTATAAACCCAGGTTCACCGCCGTGATTCCATCCTGTAAGTAAAGCCCTGCCACTGGTCCCCGTCCCAAATGCATCGCATACATGAATCGTCAAAATACAGTTTTTTAAAAACACCGGAACCTGCGCCGTGATGATTATTTCTTTCAAACCGGAATAGCAATAGCAGTCGATCTCCCCAAAGTATATACGCACCGACTTGCGCGCTGGAATATTATTGTTCAACTCGAACCAAAATTTCGAATCTTCGAAAAAGAGAAATGGATAAACCAAGCCGCGTGGGTATCGTTATTCTCGTGAACAGCAGAAGATGAAAAGGAGGGAGTCCCTCCGGGCTTTGGTCATCCTCGGACTTAGACTCAGAGGTATATCCCGCGACAACCCCAATTCTTTGCGATGACGTAAGAACACCGTCTTGTTTGGTCTAATAGCTGTATAGTAGCTCGTCGAGAGAGTAGAATGAGGCTTGGCCTGTACCCAAGGTATAAATAAGCCCTGCCATCTCACCGGACGAGATAGTCTTCGCTAGGCCAGTTCGTCTTCCGTTGAACTGGCGCTTGTCGATTCTAAGGTGCCCTGGTGTCGAGCTACGTGGACTATCCGGTATATACCGAAGGCGATGGCAGCTATGACGATGAATAGAAGGATGATGATGATGGCGATGACGTCGTTTTCTTTGACCATAGTGACTAAGGCTAGTGTTCGCCCGATAGATTCGGAACGAACTTTAGGAGATGAAGTACGGGCGAGCGAGAGCTAGGTGCTGGGTGCGACCGAGGCGGCAGACTGTCCTGAGATGAAGACTACAGGAATGCGGATAGTTCGTCTCTCGCAAGATAGCGGGCTGAAGTAAAAGAGAGAGGAATATCTAGAACTCTAGCTTCATAACAGATGGACAGTCAGTATGGCATCAACAATGCAGAGAAGACATAATTGATAGATAACTTACCTCTTTCTACAGCAATTAGCCCGGGTTCTGTGACGTTGCGTCGAGAACTGATCAACGGCAAAGCGAGATGCTGGGTAACAGTCGAGCAACTGTGTTGGATGAAATCTGTATGTCGCTTGTGTAAGATAGTAGAAACCAACTGTAGTACTTGTACAAATAGCCAGGCACAATATTTCCCTCAGCACAGCACAATCGTGATGATACGATAGATGTAGTGGTGGTGATGGTCGTAGGTAGGACAATACAAGTGAGAGAGATGGGGAGTTCACGAAATACTCAGTACCGGTCAGACTCGGTACCCGACACCTTTTAACTGGCTGGTTGCCCTGCCATCCTGCCCGCAGTAAATAGCGAGGCTGGTGGGACGACTGGAAAAGTGCAAGGCTGGCTTGCGCTAGAGAAAGAGAAACGCAACCAAGTGGGGTCGACATGGATATAGATGAGCTGGATGAGCTGTTGACTGGCCGGTGGTGAGAGTCTCGACAGGGGTTGAGCTCAAGCCCGTGAAACCCCGCAACAACCAGCCACACACACCATCAGCGCCGAGCGCCGAGCGACCAGCCACCTGCCTCCAGTCACTTAGATTAGGTAGGTACATAGGTAGTATTAGGTAAGACGCGGGGTCGAAGTGGCTTTAAGCCTGGGCTTAGCCTGAGGCAAGCCCTGAGCTGGGCCCCACTTTTGCATATGTTTTTTGTATTCTTATAAACAGAAATAGCTATTTCTCTAATTAAATGTTTTTGTTGGCAAGAGTGCCTGTGGCTTAGTTGTGGCTGGAGTGTAAGAAGGGATCTGTGCGCTAGGATACCTAGTGGACTGTCTAGTTAAGTGGAAACTGGTCCAAGCTTTGCGCTACCAGAATTACCTGTATAATTGCTCTCCTAAGCTACCGCTACCTAACCTAGACCAATATAACAACCTACAATACACCTTATTCCTCAACCCTTAAAGATTATTCCTAAAGCCAAGCCTTGAAGCTTAACAGTTTTAGTTAATAATGACCGACTTTTTAAAAAATCGGGTTTATTTTAAACATCTGATCACTAGGCACGCCGCTTTTGTGAGCCATTTCCCAAATATCCAGCTCGACTTTAATATGTTATATCTTGTTCAATAATCTGAATTTCTCACTGACGCCCTCAACCATACCTAAAAAAGGAACTAACTCAACCGGGATACTGCCCACTATATAACAAAGGCTTGTGCTCAAAGGCTTAGAATCAGGAATCAATTCAACTAATAATTTTCTTTAGGTCTCAAAAGCCATGGTTTTCCCTCCTTTACAGCCGAAGAATCATGCCCTTTTTAAACCCCAAGTTCTTCGGGTCTATTGAGTACATTCTATGACCTTCCATCCGTCCGTATCTAGGACGTCCTGCGAGTGTTGGCCATGATGGCTCGACATGCAGAATATTAACCTTGTAGTCCTCATTATCATCCAATCGTAGGGACTCTGTTAATGACTTGCTTAACAGGTTCTTAGCGCAGGCCCTAGCCGTGTAACATAATGCGTTAAGTCTAAGTTTAGATAGCCTTGTCGCTCATGGACATCATATACTGCACACTGCTGCTGCCTAGCAGGCAGAAAACCACAGACTTAAATACAAACAGTATTACCCAAACACTAGAAAGTCGTCCAGATAAACAAAGGTACACGCTAAGCTTGATCCACCAGATAAGTTGAAGATGAAATGAGGAGTGAGATGGTCAATTGGCTCTGTCTCTAACTACCTACTTTCTCTGGTCTATATAGACCTGTACTCTTTGTCCCTCATACATGATGCTCCTTGTCCTACTGCATTGTCTAGATATGCCTGAACTCTGCCAGATAAACCAAGTAGATATACTCCTGCTACCACCTAGCGTTACTAGTTTCTGAATGTGGCCGTATTTGTCTAACAATCAAATAGGGGTTTATTCTAGAGCTCATTCGCGCTGAAAGCACAGAAGCAACGGTTGTCTACATAATTAATCTTGAGCGGGACAACGTAATTAAGGAAACGAGTGGATGGGGTCTTGCTCACGCAAGGCCCGCTGTCTAGATTGAGCAATCTAGAGGTTATCTGAAATAGGGTTTTCACCTGGAGAGGTGAATTGTGTCTGAAATTCCCTTTAAGCGAAGGGGAGGGGTCGCCAGATGTCGAATGTCACACGGCCAAGACCGCCTTAGACCTACAGGAGACTATTGACTGGTCGTATGTATACGTGCCCAACAGTCTGAGATCTAACCCATCTGTATAAAAGCTATTAAAAAAGATAAATCACTTAGACTTGCAAATATATACAAGAAAAACTAACAGTTTTAAAAGTATTTAAATATATAAACTATAGCTTAAAAACTTTTAAATATAAAAAAAATTGATTTTTTTAAATTAAAAAAAAAAAAATTATAAATTTTATAAAATTAAAATAAATTATTAATTAAATATAAATTTTGTTTTAAGTTTTATAATTTAGTTTTTATTATAAATAATTTATTTTTTATTTAAAAAATTTTTTATATATATATATTATTATTTTATTATTATATTTTTTTTTTTAAATTTAATTTTATTTATTTTTTATAAACTTTTATATTTTTTAAATTTATAATATTTATATTTATTATTAATAATTTTATTAATAATTAATTATTTATAATAATATTTATTATTAATAATAATATTATTTTATATTTATTTATTAATTTAATAGTTATATTATTTATAAATATTTTTATTTTAGTTTTATAAAAATTTAAAAATAATAAGTTTAAAAAAAATTTAAATAAATTAAAAAATTTAAAAAAGTTTAATAAATTAAAAAATAAAATAAAAAATTTATTTTTTAATAAAAAAATTAAATAATTTAGTTTAAAAAAAAAAATTTTATATTTAAAAAAACTATTTTCAAACTATTATATAATTTATTTTTAATATTATTTTAAAAATTATTTGCTTTTTTATATATAAATTTTATATAATTGCTATTTTTATTATTAATATATTTTTTTTTTTTTAAATATTAATATAAAAATTTAAAACAATTTTTTTTATTATTATATATATAAAAACATTTTAATTTATTTTAAATATTTTAAATATTTTTTTAATATTTATTTTATTATTTATTAAAATTATTTTATTTTTTATTAATTATTTATATAGTTTATAAATAGTTTAATTGTTATTATTAATATTTTTATAAAATTATTTATATTTTTAATAAGTTTTATTATATAAACAATTTTTTATTAAATTTATTATAATAATTTTAAAACTAATTATTAAAACAATATTTTAATTTAATAATATTTTAATATTATATAAACTTTTTAATTTTTAATATATTGTTATTTATAAAAATAAAAATATTTAAATAATAAATATAATAGTTTAAAATTTTTTTATATAAATATTTAAATTATATTAATAAATATAAAATATATATAAATTAATTTAAATTTTAATATATAATATATTTAAAATATATATTAATTAAAATTAATTTATTTAAAAATTTTATATTTTTATATAATATATTTATAATATTATAATAATAATATATTAAATTTGTTAGTAGAACTTTTTATATATACATATATAAAAAGATTTGAAGTAATTTGTAGGGTTTGAAGTTTGTTTCTAGGTTCTAAAGTTTTGTATTAATTCGTATATATGTTTTACAAAAAAAAGTACAACTAAAAAGGTTGTATATAAGTTATTTATATATATGTGTATATAAAACTTATAAATTCTGTAGATTTTAGTAGATTTTTATATTTTTTATTTATTTGGTTACTTAATAAAAGTTTTAGTTAAAATTTTGGTTATATATATTTAGTATATATATACAAGTTTTATTAAGTTATTAGTTTAATATTAAAACTTCTTTTTTTTATGTAATAATTTTAATTCTAATGTTAACTAATTTTTTGTTATTTTTTTTACTGTTTAATTGATTTATATATACTTTTATTTATATAACTAGTTTATTTATACTAACTAGTTTTTTTAATGTTTAATTAAATGCTTTTTTTATATAAATATTTGTTAAATTGTTTTTATTATCGATTTATTATATTTTTATAATTTTATAATTTTTGTACGCTTTTTAAAATAACATAATATTGATTATAAGTTGTTTTTTTTATATAATTTTTAATTTAATTAAACATTTGTACAAAAACTTAAAATTTGTATATATAACTAGTAATATAGCTAGTAATTTTATTATACAAATAATTTTTTAAAAAGTTGTATTAAATATAATAGTATAATTAAATTTGTTAACTATATTATATAGCTTATTTGTTAATATATTATATATAATTTATTTATACTTTATTAAATTTTAATAAATAATATTATTTTTGATTGTAAAAGTATTTTTTGTATAATTTTTATTAGCTAATACAATTATAAATTTAATTTAAAAACTTAAATTTTTATTGTTTATAAACACTTTATTAATAAAAATAAAAATTTTTATATAATTAAAGTTTAAAAATATATAGTATAGTTTTTGCTATATGTTGTTAATTTATTATTATATTTATATATTTAATATTTTAACGTTGTTTTTTAACAGCTTTTAAACTTGTATAATAACTAATAAATTGTACAATATTTTTAATTAGTATATAAAAGCAATATATATATTTTAAGCTTGTTAAATAATATATTACTAAAAATAATTTTTTATATAAAAGTTAATAATATGTAATTGTTTAATTTATTTTTATTAAATAAAAAAAAAATCTTGTTTATTTATTTAAATTTTGTTTTTATTAAATTTAACAAAATATTTAAGCGTTAATTTTATTTTTAGTTTTATATAAAATAATAGCTTAGTTTTTTTTTTATATAAAAACTTTTTAAACATAATATTAAAAATATTGTTTGTTTAAAGTTTTATAATTACAAATTCGTTAAGTTTTTTTTTAGTATATAATAAACATAAGTTATATATAAATATTTTTATATTTAATTTTTAGCAGTAATATTTATAATATATTTTATACTAATATAATTTTAATTTAGTTAATTTATATAATAGTTATATAATTTAAAACATAATATTTATTAAGTATTTGTTTTTTAGTTTTTTTAGCAAATAAATATAAATTTTTTGATTTAAATTGTTATATAACTGTATATATGCTTAAAAAATATTTTGTAGTTTTATATATATATTGTAGTTTTAAATTAGCAACAGTTTTAAAGCTATAATAAATTATTAACTTATATATTAAATTATTAATACTTATATAAAAATTCAGACTTTATTGTTGTTTTTATAACTTTGTACAATTAATTTAGATTTTTTGTACAGTTTAATTGTTTTATTTTTAACTTTTTGTACAAGTTTAATTTAAAAAATTTTTATTTAGTTATATTTATTTAAGTTATATTATACAAACTAAAATATACTTTAGTTTATTAATACATTTATTTCAGTTATATTTAATTGTTTAAAAAATATATTAAATGTAATAATTATACTGTTTTATTTTAATTGTATAACTAAAGCATAATTGTTAACTTCTTTTAGTATAAAGTACTAGTTGCTAGTAAATATAAATAACTTTTTTAGTTTGTTTTTATATTAAAGTTGCAGCTATTTAACAGTTTAAAAAAAATTGTACAAAAAATTATTTTTTTTATATAATAAATTAAATATAGTTTTTTTTTAATAGTATAACTTAACTTGTATATAATAAAACTTAGTTAATTCGTTTATTATATTAACTGTAATATTATAATTTTCGATTGTTAAAATTTTATATAGTTTTATTTAGTTTTTATATTTTTTTTATATTATAACTTTACTTTAAAAAAGTAAAAAAAATACTTTATATAATAATGCTAGTTCGTTTTTAATTTGTATAGTTTAGTTAATATTAATTTTTATACAAATACTTTTTAATATTTTTATAGCTTTTTATATAGTTTTTATTTTTTAAATAATTTTTAATAAAAAAAGTAAATCGCTATTAATTTTTAAATAAATTTTAAAAACTAGTAAAATAAATATAAAACTATTTAATTTAGCTATATTATTTAAAACTTTTATAACTATTTATAATATTGTTTTTTTGTTTATATAATAATCGATTTTTTTATATAAAATATTAAATATATAACAAAATAATATATATGCTTGTTCAATTTTTTTGACTATTTAATATATTTTAATAAGTATTTTTTTATATAAAACTTTAATTAATTATATATTATTACGAAATTTTTTAAACAAAAAATTTATATTAAAATTATATACAATATAATTAAATAGCTTTTAATATACTAAAATTTAACATTAACATAATATATTTTAAATATTATATACAAATAAAAATTTCAAAAATTTAGTTGCTTAAAACAAAATATTTATATCAATTATATATAAAATTAGTTATTTGTTAATTTATATAACATTAATTACAATTTTATAATTAAAATTATATTTATTTTTTAGCAAAAATTTAAATTTTTTTAAAAATTGGTTATATAATTAATAATAATAGTAAAACTTTTTAATTTTTTAAAATATTAAAACATTAATATTATTATATTTAACTTTTTACAGTAGTTTTATAAGTTTTTTTATATAAAAATATTTAAATCGACAATATAATTTTTAAAGTTTTTTTTTTATAAAATAATTTGTAACTTCTAATTAATTAACATTAAAAAATAAATGTTTTTATTTTTATATAATAAATATTATTATATTATTTTGTTATATAATTATATTTTATATATTATTAAAATAAATATATAGTTAATTTATATTTTATAACAACAGTAAAAATAAAGTTAATATATTTAAAATATAAAATTTAATTAATTTAATTAATATTAATATAGTTATAATATTTATAGCTTTAAAACTTTTAATATTATTAAATTAAATTGCTATATTATTTAAAGTTTAATTTATTTATATAAAAAAGTTTTTTTGTACAAAAGTTTCAGCTTAAGCTTTTTTAATAGTTAAAACTTTAGCTATATTAATATTTTATAAAATATTTTAATACTTTATACTATATTAACTATTTAAGTAAAAATTGTTTAATATTAACATTTAATTTTAAATATATATATTTTTTTTTATTATATAATAAAAATATATTAAATTTATTAAAAATTAAACTGTTTTGTTTTTAGTTTTAAAATTTAAGTTGTTATTAAATTTACTATTGTATAAAAAGTTTTTATTACTTTTATAGTTTAATATAAATATATTATACTTTTTATATAATAAAGCTTTTTATTTTAAAATATTATATATAGTAAAATATTGCTTTTTTGTTTTTAACTTTTTTTATTAGCTATAATTAATAAACTAACAACTAAGTTTTTTGTAAATAAAGCATTTTTTGTTACTTCTGTTGTTTTTATTGTACAATTGCTATAATTTTTAGCAAAAATTTTTTTTTAAGCTATAACTATATAATTGTTTTAAATATTTAATATTATACTATTTGTTAACAAAATAAACATTTGTTGTATAATAATAATTTATTTCTTAATTAAAAAAAACTTGCAGCACTGTTTGCAAATTAAAAAACAATACTTTATATATAAGTTTTTAATTAATTAAAACAAATTTAAGCTTAAATATGTTAAAACATATTTATACAACTGTTGTATAAAGCAGTATTTTTTTATAGTAGCTAAGTTTTAAAATATATTATATAAATTAAAACTTATTAATTATAGTTTTTAATATTTCAAGCATTATTTTTATTAAATTGTTTTATTTTATTTATATAAAAATAGTTATAATTTAATTAATTTAGTACTAATTATAATTAACTATTATATTAAAATAATTGTTAAATATTATATAAATTTTGTTTTATTTATATATTAAACTAATATAATTAAAATAGTATTATTTAGCTTTTTTTTTTAGTACAAAAACAAATACTGTATAATATTATCTTTTAATAATTTTAAGTTAATAATACGTTGAAATAAAAATTCAAGCTTTGTTATACAATATATTATATAGCTTATTGCTATAGTTTTAGTTAGATTGCTATACTTTAATAAACATAATAAATTAAGTTGTTTTAATTAAACTATTATAAATAATTTAAATAAAAAAAAGTTTATACAACTAATTTTTATATGTAAAAAAAAGTATAAAGTACACAGTAAAAATTCCAAAAGTAAATATAAGTTTTTAAATTTTTGTTTATATAATAAAAATAAATACTTAATTATTTGTTTTAAATACTAAAATAAATGCTAATATTATTAGTTTTAATATAACCGATTGTAGTATTAAATAATCTATTTATATAATTTAAAGTTTTAATATGCTTGCTAATATAAGTGTTAAAACTATTTATACAAACATATTATTATTTAAGTTTTTATTATTTTTGTTTATATATTTTTTAAAAATATATATAAATTTATTTTTATATAATATTTTATATAAACGTTTAGTTTATTTATATTTAACTATAATACTAAATTTTTATTTAAATGTACAACTAATATTTATAAATATAAGTTTTGTTTAATTTGCAAAATTAATTGCAAATGTTTATACAAACTATTTGTTTTCAACTTTTAATTATATATAGTTATATAAATATTGTACAAAATATGTTGTTAATTATATAAGTTTTAAAAGTATATTAAAATCGATAGTTATATTTTAATACTTTAGATTTATTTTTTTTTTTTAAACTTTTATTTAAATTTTGTTACTTTTGGCTATTTTTTTGTATATAAAATTATTTTTATTATACAAAGTTGTTAAATTGTTATTTCGAATTTGTTTTGCTGCTGCAATTACTGCTACTACTGCTATTTTTATTATTAGTATCAACATAATTATAAAAAGTAAAAAAGTAAAAGTTATAAAATAAATAAAGTAGTTAAAAAGTTAAATATATAAAATAGCTTATAGTTTTGTTAATTTTTATATAAAAATTAACTAAATTATTACAAAAAAAACTTTAACTTTATAATAATTAAGCTTTGTTTATTTAATAATTAATTTAACATGTTTTTAGCTTTTAATAATAAGTATATTCTGCTTACTATTATACAAAAAAGTTAAAAATATAGCACAAAAGTTATTTTTAACAATAACTAGTTTTTGCTTTTTTACTTTGCTAATTTATAATTACATTTTATAATTACTAATTAGTATTAGTAAAACTTTTCATATATATATATACAAAAAAATTCGGAGTAATTTATAAAGTTTAAAGTCTGTTTTTAAGTTTTAAAGTTTTGTATTAATTTGTATGTATGTTTTACAAAAAAAAATACAATTAAAAGGGTTGTACACAAGTTATTTACATATATATGTGCGTAGGACCTGTAGGTTTTGTAGATCCTAGTAAGTCTTTATATTCTTTATTTATTTGGTTATCTAATAAAGGTCCTAGTTAAGGTCCTGGTTGTACACACTTAGTGCATACGTATAAGTCTTGTTAAATTATTGGTTCAACAAAATTAATATAAAAATTTAAAAAGTATAAGTTTTATAGTTTTAAATTTAAATATAAAATATAAATTTAATATTTATATAAAAAATTTAAATAATTATTATATAATTAATAAATAACTTGTTAATATATAATAAAATTATTAAAAAATTTTAAAATATAACAAAAATTTATTATAATATTTTTTATATATTTTATTTTAAAATATAAAAATAAAAACAAGTTTATATTAAATTAGTTGTAAATTTTAATATATAAATTAATATTATAAAAAAACAATTTTAAAACTTTTATAATAAAACTATTAATTTTATATAAATTATTAATTTTTATTTATATATAAAAACAACTATTAAAAAAATATAAAAATAATTATAAAATAATTAAAAAATAAATATTAATTTTATTATTAATAATTTTTAAAAAAAAGATATAATAGCTAAATTTATAATATAATTTTTTATTTTTATTAATAAACTTTTTATAAACAAAACTTTATTTAAATTTATTATTAAATATTTTAATAATAAAATTTATATATAAAAATAATTAATTAATAAATATTTTTAAACAATATAAATATATAATATTTTAAAAGTAATAATTATTTAATATTAAATTATATATATTTAGTTTATAATATTAATTAGTATTAAAAATTTAAAAAAATTTTATTTTAAATAAATTTAATAATAAATATAAGTTTTTAATTTTATTATAAAATTTTTTATAAAAATTGTTATAAAAATTTATAAATAATAAAAAAAATAATAATAATAATTTATTTTAATTTATAAATAATAAAAATAAATTAATATAAATTATAAAATATTTAATTTATTTTTTAATAATTATAACAATTAATTTTATATAATTAAATAAATTTATTAATTATAACAATAAAAATTTTTTAAAGTTTTAATTATAATAAAGTTAAATATAAATATATATATAAATATATATTAATATTTTTTTAAACAATTATATATAAATTAATTAAATTAACTTTTTATTAATTAATAAAGTTTAAATATAATATTAATAAAAAGTTTTTTAGTTAAATTATTTAAATTTTTAAAACTAATAACTAGTTTATAAAATTATTTTAAAAAATTGTTTTTAAAATTTTTTTAAAAAGTATTAAAATTTTAAAAAAATATATAAACTAAAATATTAAAATAATATAATATAATATTTTATAAAATTATTAAATTTTAATAAAATTATTAAATAATTTAAAACTACATTTTAAATTTATATAGTTAAAACTTTTTTTAATAAAATTACTAAGTTAATTTATAATAAAAAAAACAATTTTTTTTAAAAATAATAATAATTTTTTTAAAACTATTAAAAAAATTAGCTAAATTTATAAAAATATATTAATTAATTTAAATATATTATTAAAAAAAAAGCTTATTTTAATATAAAAACATTTAAAATTAAATTAAACTAATAATAAATATAAAAATTGTTTTAATTTTAATAATTAAAATCGATTTTTAAAAAAAAATATTAATAAAAAATTTATTAATAAAACTTTAAAAAAACTAATTAAAATTAGTTTTAAACTAAAATATTAAATATTTAATAAAAACATTTTAATTAATATTATTTAAACTATTATTAATTAATTTAAAAAAAACAAAAAAATATATTAATATTATAGTTAAAACAATTATTAAATTTTAGTTTATTTTATATAAAAAAATATTAATAAATAAAACTTATTTTTAATATTAAAAAATTTTTTTACTATTAAATAAAAAAGTAATAAAAAATTAAAATAAATATAATTATATTAAACTAGTTTATATTTTATTTTATTAAAATAAAAAATTTTAATTTAAATTTTTAAATAGTTTTTATATTATATTTTATAAAAACTTATAATTAAATTAAAATAAAACTATTATAACTTTTATTTTTAAAAAAAACTACAATATTAATTTAAATAATGATAAATAAATTAATAAATAATTTAAATTTAATAATTAATTTATTATATTTTTTATTTTTTTTTATTTTAATATATTTATTTTTTTTATATTTTATTTTATATTTT
>MU378427.1:0-26642 GCA_022495175.1 Hypoxylon argillaceum | reverse complement strand
AATAATATAATTAACTTTTTTTAAAGTTTAATTATAATAATTAATATTTTTAATTAGTTTATTTTTTAATAATATAAATTAATATTTAAATTAAATTTTAGTTTTATTTTTAATTAATTTATTATTAATAAATATAAATAAATTAGCTATTTTAATTAATAGTTTAATTTTTTTTTTAATAATTATAAAAACTTTATTAATAGTTTTAAATTTAAAATGTTGTTTTATTTTTATTTTTATTATTAAATAATTTTAATAAAAACTAAATTATTAATAAAAACTATTAATATAAACTTTAATATTATAACTATTATAATTATAATTTAGTTTTAAAAAACTTTAATTTAACTTTTTAAATTTATAATTTTTTTATTTATAATTTTATAAAATATAATATTTTAAAAGTTGATTTTTTAATAAATTATATTTATTTTTTATTGTTTAGTTTTTTTTTTTTAATTTGATTATTTAAATATATAAAAAATAAATGTTTTATTTAAAAAATTTTATTATATTTTTAAATTTTTTTATAGTTTTTTAAATAATATTTAATTATAAAATTTAATATTTAAATTTTTAATATATTGTTTTATTATAAATGTTTATTGTTGTTTAAAATTATTTAAAAGTTATTAATTTATTATATTTAAGCTATTTTTTTTTTTTAATAAAAAAAACAAAAGCTATTTAAAAAGTTTTATTTTAAATAATAAAATATTTAATATTAATTATTATTTTTTTAATTGCATTATTATATATAGTTTTATTAATAACTATATATTGCTATTATTTGTTATATTTTTTGAAATTTTTGCAAATAAACTTAAATTTTTTATAAATATTAAAAATAAAAAGTTTTGTATTATTAAAAATATTATAATAAAACTTATTGTTATTATTTATAATATATTTAATAATATAAATATATTTTATATAATTTTTAAACAAACTTTAAAAATTTTAAAACTATTAATATAGTTTATTTTATTTATAGTTTATTTTTAATAAATTATATTAATTGTTTAGCTTTTTTATAATTAATAATAAATATATTATTATTAAAAATTAATTATATTATTTTAATATATTAAAATTAATCAATTTATTTAAAAGTTTTTAAAAATTTATTGTTTTTTTAAACAAATAAAATAAACTTTAATTTTATAATAAATATAATATTAGTAATAAATTTAAAAACTAAATAATATTATATATTTTAAAAAAAAAACTAAAATTAAAAAAACTAAAAAATAAATTTTATTTTTTTATTAAGTTAACATTTTTATATAAATGCTTTTTTATTTACTACTTTTATTTTTTTATATTTATTATTTTATTTAATGTTTAATAAATTTATTATTTTAAATAAACAAAGAAATCTATTTAGCTACTTTAATTATTTATTAGCTATATTATATATATTAACTACTTTTAAAATTTATTTATTTAAATATAAATATAGTTTATAACAATATTATAAATATTAAATAGCTTTTAAAATGTTTGTTTTAATAAATAGCTGTTATAAAATTATTATAAATTTATATTAACTAAATACTTTTTTATATTTAGTTAATATTGTTAATATAAAAAACATATTAATAATAAATTAATTAAATATAAAAAATTAATTTTAATAAATTTGTTATTATTATAAAAAGTTATAATTTATTTTTAAATAGTTAATTTTATTAAAAATTAAATAATAGTTTAATTTATTTTTATAAAAGTTTAAATTATTATTTAAATTAAAGTTATTATAAGCTTTATTTATAAACTTTTTAAAAGTAAATTTAAAAGTAAATAAAATAACAACAGTAATTTTAAATATAATATTATTAATATATTAATTTTTTTAATATATTTTAATTTATTAACAAATTTTTTTAGTTTTTATAAAATTTTTTTTTTAAAAGTTTTTTAATTATATATTTAAATAAAAAACAATAGTTTTTTAATAAATAAATATTTTTTTAAACAACTATTTATATTTTTATAACTTTTTATATATTTATTTAAAACTAATATAAATTTTAATTATATTAATAATATTTAAAATATATAAATTAATTTAAAAATTAATAAAATAGTATTATTTTTTATAAGTATAAAAAACTATTATAATTTTAAAGCTTTATTAAATAAAAATAAATTATTAATAAAATAAACAATAATTAAATATAAAAAGTTATATAAATAGTAATAGCTAAAATTATAAAAATAAAACTTTAAACTTTTTTTTTTTTTTTTTTTTTATTAAAATAAAAAAAAATTAAAAAAATATATAAATAATTTTTAAATTTTTTAAAAAAAGCTATAATATTAAATAAACTAACTTTATTGCTTTTATATTAAAGTATTATTTAAGTAAAAAAAGTTAAAATAACATTAATTTTACAATAAATTTTTTAATTTTTTGCTTTAAATGTATATTTTGTAAAAATATACTTGTTAAAATTAAAGTTATTATATAATGTTATATATAACTTAAAAAAAAAGTTTTTCAAAATAATAAAATTATAAATTATAGTTAAAAAAAAGTTTTAATAAATATTATTATTAATTTTAATTATAAAATTTTAATAAAAAATATTTATATTATTATAATAAATATTAAATAAATTAAATATATTAAAGTTTATAAAAATAAAGTTATTTTTATTATTTATAAATTTATTAATATTTTTTATAAACTATTTTATTAATATTATTGCTTTTAATTTTTTTATAAAAAATATTATAATATTAAAAAATAGCTTTAATTTATATATTAACTAAATAATTTCTTTTAATTAATATTAAAATAATAAATTTAAAAAATTTATTATTAATTTTATTAAATATAATAATATAAATAATAATATTAATAATATAGCTTTAATAATAAGTTTTATATTATTAAATAAAAGCTTTAACTTTTTTATTAAATAAATAGTTAAAATTATTAAATTTAAACAAAAAGTTTTATAAAAAAACTACTAAAGCTTTATTATTTATATTAATATTATTTAAAATAAAAAATTTTAATTTAAATTATAAGTTAAATTATTTAATTATTTTGTAAATATAAAATTTAATGTTTTTATTAATATATATATTAGCAATATATTAAAAGCTTAAAAACTTTATATAAAGCTTTTAGTTTTAGTTAATATAATAAATAATAATATTAATAATGTTTTTTTAAAAAGTAACTTTTTTAAATTAAAAAAAATATAAATTTTAAATTTAATAATAATTATTTTAATTATAATAATTTTAAAAACTAATTTAAAAAAGTTTTTAATTTAATAAATAAAAATATACTAGCTTATTATTAAAAATAAAACTAATTAAAATTTTAAAAATTTAATAATAAAACTA
Organism: Hypoxylon argillaceum; assembly: GCA_022495175.1. Lineage (NCBI taxonomy): Eukaryota > Fungi > Ascomycota > Sordariomycetes > Xylariales > Hypoxylaceae > Hypoxylon > Hypoxylon argillaceum. Next base: position 23,279 of record MU378427.1, on the reverse strand, counting down.
AATTTATAACATTAAAATAAATTAAATAATATATTAAATCAAATATATAAATAAATTAACAATTATTTTTATTAAATAGTTAATTTTATAATATATAAATTAACTATAGTTTAAAATTATTAAAAAACAATAGTAATAATAAATAGTAATTAAAATTAAAAGTTAATATTAATATTATATTTTAAACAAAAATAATATTTAATTAAATTTATAGTTTTTATAATTAATAATTTAATATATTATTTGCTTTTATAATAATAACAAAGTTATTTTTTTTTTTTTTAATTAAAATATTAAAATTGCTAAAAATAATTAGTACAAAATATATACTATAATTAAAAATATTTAAACTTATATAAAAAAAAAGCTAAATATAAAATATATATTTTTTATTAAAAATTTCGATTTAAAAAAAAATTTGTTAAATTAAATTGTTTAATATATTAAAAGTTAAAACAGCAATTTATTTATAAATAAACTACTTTATAAAAAATATTTAAAAATTTTAAGTTTTAAAAAAGTTATTATATTATATTTTAATTTATAAACTATTTTATTACTAGTTAAATTTTTAGCTTTAGTATATATATTTAAAAAAGCAATATTTATTTAAAAATAATAATATATTATATTTTAAAAAAATATTATTAAAAACTATATAATAACATTGTTGTTAATATGTTATTTAATTAAATATAATAAACAAAATAAAATAAAAATAAATTTATTAAAAAATTAAAACTAAAAATAAAAATATTTTAAAAAATATATTGTTATAAAATATAAAATATATTAATTTTAAATATTTTGTTTTTTTAATAATAATTATAATACTTATAATAATAAAAACAAAAATAAAAAAATAAAAATAATAAAAATAGTAAAAAAAAGTAAATAATAAAAAATAATAATAAATAATATTAATTAAAACAAATTAATTAAATTAATAATTTAATAAAAGCTAATAAAATAAATATAAATAAATAGTTAAAAATATATTAAATTTAAATATATTAATTATTTAATATAAATTATAAAAAAAATAATATTATTAATATAAAAAGCAAAAATATAATTATAAAAATAATAAAAAAATTTAAAACAAAAAAAGTTTTTTATTAATTAAAATTAATTTTATAAAAAAACTTATATAAAAATAAATAATTATTAAATTAAAAAAAAGCTAAATTTAAAAATAACATTTTTATAATTTAAATTATATTATATATAGCGTTAAAAATAAAAAAAAAATAAAAAAGCAAAAAAATATTAAAAAAAATATTAGTTAAAAAAATTGATATATTTTTAGTTATATTGTTAAAAAAAAAACAGCACTATTATAAAAATAATATTATTAAATAGTTTTAATTATATTAAATATAAATTTAATAATAATTTAATATTATATATAAAATATATAAAGTTATAAATAGTTAAAAATTAAAAGTTAAAAATAATTTATAATAAAAAAAAAATAATTAATTTAAAAAGCTATAATTAAATTAACATTAACTAAATAAATAAATAAATAAATAAATAAATAAATTTAATAAATAAAAAAAAGTTTTTATTAATTAATTAATATAAGTTTTAAAACAAACTACTATTTAAATAAAAACACATTATATTTTTTAAATAGCTTTTTTTTTATTAAAAAACAACAAAAAAAAATCAAAAAAAAAAAATTATTTATAAATAACTAGCAAATATAAATAAAATAAAAAATCTTTAATTTGTTTAGCAATTAATTCAAATGCGTTTGTTTTGTTTTAATTGGTCAAATTATCTGTCAAGCAGTCAAAGTATTGTTTTATCTGAGATGAGCGCTGGCTAACACATCTGAGTTAACTTTCGATCCATACCGAGATTCCCGAATGAGGATAAGACTTACTTGTGGATAGGTACACGAGCCCTGATGTTCCTTCACTAAATCCATAAACTTCTTGGAATACGGTGGCATTGGTGGAGTTGAGTATCGAGAGGTAACCAAAGCAAATGGCTAAGTACAAGCCCATCAACACAGCAATCGAGGAGCTACTTAGGATAACAAACGGCCGAATCACTAAGAAAAATATTTTCTTTGCAGATGCCCACTTTCCATTTGGAAGACTTCTGAATTCGACCTTCTCTTTGTGGGCCAACCCCTGTTTCTTAAGTGCCCTTCGCCGTAGTACTGGTACATACGTCTCTTTCAAGACGAAGATACTGAGTGGGAAAAGGGCGCCCGTGCTAATAGCCACGACCCAGAAAGTCCAGCGCCAGTTGAGATACTGGGTCACGTAGCCTCCCACCAGCGGCCCAACAGCACTGCCAGCAAGGGGGATCAAACTGGCGATCGACAAGGCGAACCCCCGCTGGTTCACCGAAAACAGATCACCTGCCACGGCCGGATTTAGGTTAATGGAAGAAATGGCGGCGCCGGTGAAGAACCTGAAGACAATGATTTGACTTATGCTGCTGCTAAAGCCCCCGGCCAGCGTGAAGATAAGCCATACCGCATTGAAGAAGTGGCAGACAGGCACCCGCCCAAAGCTCTCAGAAAGTGGCCCGATATAGAAGGCGGCGACGGCCTGGCCCAGATTGGGAACGGTGATAAAGAAAACGGAGAGGAAGCCGTTATGGTTGTCAAATTGCTCAGAAATCGCATTGCTCGCGGGAGCATTGATCACAAGCGATATGGCGCTAGAGCAACAGCATCAGGACACATATCGGCGGAGACACGTGGGACTTACACCATGAGAGAGACCAATGCTAGAACGAGAATGATGCACCACTTTCGTGCCTTGGACCAGGTTTGTGGTAGCGAAATGTCCACGTCAGGCCTGGGCTCAGGCTCGCCCTTTTCTTCTTTCATGAGAGTAGTGCTTTTTTGACTTGGCAATGGGACAGCCTCATGCACCTCTATCGTCTCAGACGAGTTTTCAGCAGCAGCCATAGCTCCCAGCAATGCAGCGTCAGTTTCTGGAGTCACGATAGCCTGCATAGATGCTAGGTGAGTAGGCGCGTCGGAAGCTCCACTGGATCCCACGCTAGCCAGCTAGGATTGGAACGATTCAGATCATGAGAAGATAAACTAGGTAGGTGAGGAGAGAGAAGAGATGGAACAGGAGTTAATTAAGCGTCGTAAACAGGACGAGAAGGAGGAAAGCAGGGCACGATGCGTATGTAATACGCACTGCACGCATTAGCTTATGCACATCTCACCAACAATTTATTTCCAAGGTACTGTGTACAGTATACAACAGCGGTTTACATAATAAATGCTATGATACGTAAGTTATAAATAATGTGCACTACTGTTGTACGAAGCTAGACTGGTATGTAGATTGAATCATCTAAGCTTACCTATAGCCTATAGGGGGAAATACATAGGTAATCCTGTCCGAGCTTTCTACATTTCATTACATGCATTGTCGTAGGTGTATCACTTAGCTAATTTCTATTGGTAGGTTGATATTATGCCACTCCATTTACAATTATAACTGCATTTCCATTTTGGAAAAAAGGAAAAACAAAAAAAAGGAACAGATAGAACTGTCTTCGTATTTGTAGTGAAACGTTGTTGTAAGGTAGGTTATAAAAAAATAGCCTCGGCAATGTAAGATGCATCGTTGGAACGAACTGAAGTGGTTTAGAAATACTACTAGCATCTCTCTTAATAGCGTGACCAGAAACGGCGCCCACCCGTAGGTTAGGTACTTAGTTAGCTGCATTTGCATTAGCTCCCGCATGTTGTTAGCCTTGTCTTTCCCTACGAGTCCCGTTCCATATTCAAAGCTCGAGGCGTAGCGCGAACGTTCGATGGGGATGGCAGCTCCTAAGTAGCTCCTAAGTGGACCTTCGGGGGCTTCCCGGTCGGCTTCCCAAGCGGCACGGACGACTATCTAGCCATATATGTCTTTGTTAGTTTAGGCTAGAAGAACTAGTAGGCATATGGTAGGAACAAAGAACATTAAGGCCCACGTCGCTTACACCGTTGAATCGAGGTACCTACTCAATACGTAATAAAAACGGGTTTGGGCGAATGTCGCGTATCCATATTCCTGCGTATTTCTGGGGTCTGATGATGAAATTTGACGAAGTAGTAGGACTTGCTTAGAAAATTTGACACGGCCCATGACTAGGACGGTGGTTAGGAGTCGCTGCCCATTTGCTTCTGGGGCGTTTTCATGCACTCTCGTCATCACTGATGCATTGGCCGAGCGGCGAAAAGAGAAAGATGAGGTGCCGCTCAGCTGGGGAAGAGGGACCACTGCGCGAATCGATCCACTGATATTACTATACGTCAAGACAGGATCTGGTTTCTGGTACTCCAGAAGCGCTTGAGTACGCCCGGGAATTAGCGAAAACTAGCAGAAAGGGGCTAGCAGCGAGTGTGCCCAGCTACATGATTCCTAATGGATTCATGGTAGTCGACATTATCCCCAAGACGGGATCCGGAAAGGCTGATCGTAACAAACTACGGGCAGCTGCTGCAGCCATGCAAAAGGAGGACCTTCTCCAAGTTGGACATATTGGAAAACAGGCCCTAGAGACGCCAGAAGAGACTAGGTTCCATTCTCTCATTGCCCGGGTGCTCTCGTGGGATGGCGAGCCGTTCGGCATGGACAACAACTTCATCCAGCTTGGCGGAGACTCAATAAGCGCCATGAGACTAGTTTCCGTCACGCGTAGTGAAGGGGTGCTTCTCCGAGTTGCAGACATTCTCTCCAAGGACTCTCTCTCGGATCTCTTAGCGACGGTTGATACCGGCGTCGTAGGGATCGAGAGTCAAGAATTAAGCTTTAGTCTACTTGATGTCACCTCTCCAGATGTTTTCGTCAACGACAGGATCATGCCGTAGATTGAGCCGGGTCATGGTGCGCTGGTAGACGTTCTCCTAGCAACAGACATGCAGCGTGTCTACCTCAGCAACAATTTCTACACGCCGCGTCGCTCATGGTTTCACAGCTACGTTGATTTCGATGAGCGCATTGATCTGCAGCGTCTTGTCTAGTCGTGTGAGCGACTAGTTGAGTTATGCAATATCTATTGTACCGCGTTCGTCCGTGTCGGTGGCTCGTTCTTTCAAGCTGTGTTTGAATCCCGGAAGCTTACCGTTCACGTTATTAGCGGCGTTGACAACATTGAAAGTGCGCCGGATAAGGTAGCAAATGAGGAGATCAATTCACCGGTCCAATTAGGAGCTCCCCTTATCAGCTTCACGCTTGTTGAAACGCATGGATCAAAGGCCAGGCTCGCATTTGGCATGTCCCACGCCATCTACGACGGGATCAGTCGAGGCCATACTTTCCAACTATTGACCGACATCTACAACGGCTCAACTCCCAGCGTACCGAACTTCAGGAGCTTCAATGTTCACACCCAGTCATCTAAAGCCGATAGTTATGATTACTAGCGCCGAACTCTCGAAGGCTCTCAACCGACGATATTGCCGTCCGTCGCCGAGACAATCTCCCAAGATGGCCCTCCTACTGTTATAGAAAGCTCTGTTCCTTTGCCGAACCAACCACATGGGATCACTCAGGCCTCCACATTTACACTAGCCTGTACATCTGCAATCGGCCGCATCGCCGGAACATCAAATGTAGTAATTGGTCGCGTTGTGTCCGGTCGCGCGGCGATTCCCGCTCACTTACAAGACGTAGTCGGACCATGCCTGAACCGAGTGCCAATACGGGTCAATTTCGACGACACTCAGGCCAAATCTAGCCGTCTGCATGATCTTCAGAAGCAGTTCACTGAAAGTATCGAGCATAAGACAGCGGGCTTACTCGATATTGTCAACCATTGCACGGACTGGCCCCGAGATACTACGGACTTTGGGTGCTGGATTCAGTACCAGAATATTGACGAGGTCGCCTGGCTGGACATACCTGGCGCACTTGGCAGTCTTCAGATCAGGGATTTCTGGGACGTACCCGTAGCGTCAGACTTCCTAGAGATCTTCGCGGTTCCGACCAAGGAAGGCAAGCTCATGATAAGAGTCATCGGTGGTCCAGGGGTTGCGAGAGAGACGCTCGATAAGTTGCTTGGGATCGTTTCCGCCGAAATCAGTGACACGGATTGAAAAAAGCACTTACTACTTGGATTGGTTTAAACCAGATGCTTCATCTCTAGTTTAGATTCGCTCTAGTCGATATCCCCAACCATCTTTGCTGATGACAGAGATAGTGCATTGGAATCATCAGTCTAGCTAGCACAGGGGTCAATCGGCGGCTTTCTCAGCCTGTTAGCTATTTCATGTAATTTTCCTTTGTAATTGATGTTAATAAGTCCCAGTCCGTGACTACGAGGCCTCCTTTTATGTATAGTTAGCGCTCATTCACCCTTGCTATGTCGCCATAGGCACCAAAACTTACACTGAATTTAACGTTCACGTAGAGTATGGAAATATATGTAGCACTATGCGATCTTTACAAATTCCTTTAACCTGAAAGCAAGTGTTGATCGATAGCCACGTATGTGACCCTAGCTGAAAGGTGAGGAGGAAAGGTCCGCTAGTAATAGATTCCGTTCCCGCATGATCGCTCAGGCCTAGTGTGGGATGCAGATAGATGATAAAAAGGCTCTATTGGCCTATATAAGCTTTAAGTAACGTGGCATGCGGGGGAAGAAAAGAATTGTTTATATATAAGTAGAGGGAGAGGCGTGGCTCCCGAGTTCACCCTCTCTTCCCTTCTTTCTCATCATTCATCGCATGCTCTCTTGCTGACTCATCCTCCTTGGCGGCATCATCTGTGCAGAGTCTATAGCAACATGACATTAATCGTTCATCACCTTCAAGTCTCCCAGTCAGAGCGCTTAGTATAGCTTGCGGAGGAGCTCGGTCTCGACTATGAGTTGGTGATCCACAAGCGCGACCCATTTCTCAGCCCGCAGTCAATCAAGGATCTCAACCCTCTTAGCCAAGCCCCCGTGATCCAAGATGGCGATGTCACACTCCCAGAGAGCGGTGCCATCGTCGAATACATACTGCAGAAGTATGGGGACGGGCGTCTTCGCTTCCCGCCGTCGCACCCAAACTATGCCCAGTACCTCTACTGGTTTCACTTTGCCAACGGGAATCTCCATCCCCAGTTGACGCGAGTGATGGTACTCAAGCTATGCAATGTCAATGAAGAGGAGTGGCATGCCCAGCGCCACTTCAAACACCTCGTCAAATTCTTGCAACTCATAGACAAGCATCTCAGCACCAACGAGTGGTTAGTAGGCAGCGATTCCACTACTGCCGATATCATGAACGTCTTCTCCCTTACGACGATGAGGGCATTCTCGGGTTTAGACCTTTCGGAGTATCCTCATATCTTGGAATATCTCAAGCGCTGCACCGAGCGGGACGGGTATAAAAGAGCTCGGGCGAAGGGTGATCCGGACTTGGAGTTGATGATCGATGTCAAGGCGCCTGCTCAGTTCCTGCAAAAGCTCAAGGAGGAGGGCAAAATTTGAGATGGTCGATTGAATAGTTATCCACATGACACACTTTATGGCTAGAAAAGCTTAATTATCAATAAACAACTCTCCGATCGCAATCCCTAGAGCCTTTGCTGAGATCCTACTGAATAGCAACTAAGCTGGCAAGGATAAGGAATAGCTACCTGGACCAAGCATTTTCATAACCTGAACGATACTCATCTTCTTGCCCCTATGAAACATTCATCCTCCTGGTAAGTACACTAGTTTCGAAGAAAGAACGCCGAGGATACCCTCTATCACCTTGTTACGCGGCAAAGCCACTCTCTTGGCCATTCCATTGGCCACAATCTAGGATTTCCGACTCCTGTAGAGGTTAGAGTCCTGTCCTATCCAATACCGGCCCTTATTCATGGCATCCCTAGATTAATATGAGGCCCCTCAAGGGTGTATGCAAAGCTATTATTGGAAGAAGATGGTCTTAAGGCCCTGAAAAAGGCCTCAGAAGAACTCATCAATGGAGGATTAATCTCATGTGTAGATCAAATTCCTCCTGTAAAAATAGGTCAAAGTTTTCCTGTGCCTAGCAAGGAAAGGGAAAGCCATAAGACCCTTTAGACACCGATAGAATTATTCTTTCCATGACTCTCTGTACCGCGACCATCTTAGATGATGATCGATGTTACAACTTCAATGTACTCTTCTTGATAAAGTGGAAAAGGGGTTGCAAAAGGACACCCACACACGTCTCTACCAAAACGCGTAAGCTAGGATGGGCCAGAGCTCAGGGGGGCGCTTAACTTGGCTTGAAGTTTGAGTTCCGAAAAAGGTATATAGACAGAATAAAAGCAACACCAAATCAATACATCAAATAAGTATATAAATTAGTACATGAATTAAGATGGTATAAAAGCTTTTAAGTTTCTGAAAACTTACAACTTATGAATTAAACGATATTTCAGCGACCACGGACGTTTCAGGGTTCTCCGTAGATCTTGGGTTGGGCTTTTAAAACTCAGGATGGAAGTGCATCGGAGGTATGGCTTGCGCTGCCAAGGCGCCGAAGTGAGGGAAATCCATGAGATATGTTATTCTGAAATCGTTGACTTTGAGAAACTGTGACGGCGCGCGATCGAAGCTCTAGACCTACGAATCACTCGGGGAAAGGGGTTGTCGTAAACCTCGACTTGGGGTTTAACATAATAGTGAACTTGGGCATTACTGATTATGTTAGAATATGTCTTCGCTCATGATTGTTTGCAATCTACACACTTCCAGCTAAGTCGGTTATCCGGCGCGCTTCAATGTAGTATTTTCCACCTGGGCAAGTGGATAAACTGCAACCAAATAGCTAAGCCGTCAACACCTGATCGTCCTATATGGTGGGCGACGAGCTAGCTTCTGCGCCTGGGTGAAAAGAGTAACCCCCGCGCCCCGAATCGAACAACTGCGCCACTGCCTGCGCCTCACACAATACGCCTGCCACCCACCTCGGCGTTTACCCCTTGCGTTCTTGGCCTCGATAAGACCGCATCTACATACAACTCGCTTACGCACCCGGTGTTCGCACGCTAGCACGTTGCCTAGCTCGCTAGCGTGCTCTCGAACGCACAAGATCTGATGTCCTAATTGGAGTAAACACTAAATCACGACCTAACCGCTCTTGAAGTGAAAATTTGGTTTCTGAAGCCTATATAATATACGGCCGCTAAAGATGTATATAATATAGAACAGCTTGCCACGCCCCTAGTACCCTTGAGGAGGTCAGGCACTATATAGTGCCCCTGGGCGTTAAATACTATCCATCCATCCATCCATCAATGTAGTATTTGAAACTACCCAAGCTACTAGACTATTGCTAAGACTTGAAAACAGGGTAACTGCGTAGGTCTACAAGTCACTGCTGCTGCTACAACCACACCTTCTTTCCCTTCTACATATTGATTCAGGATCTGTGAGCTAATAGCATCTTGCACAGGCCCCGTGTTAGGTGGGGGTGGGTGCAGGTTCCCTGTAGGTGGGATCCCTTTTTTAGGACACGCTGGAACTAAAGTGTTTTCTAAGTCATATTTTGTTTTGATTGCTAGGTTGAACCAACCGCCTTTTTCTAGCTACACTTTTTGTTATAAAAGTCTTAAGCTATAAAGTTCTTCTGTTTTTATTACAACAAAGCTGGAACTGAAGCGACTACTCAGCCGGCATAGGGCGCTAACAATGTTAGTAAACAGCGGGTCCAAAAAATGGGGTCCCCTCTATAGGGAGCTGCGAGGTTACTCGCCCCGCCTAGTTCGGCACCTACCCGACAATGAGTACCTAGTCGACAAGTATATGCTTACTTAACTCCGCGCCCTGGCCCCGATGCCAAAGGCCGATACTGGTACTTATATGACAAGTAGTCCGGTGTTTAAGAGAAAAAGGGTCATCCCTGCAGTATCTAAACCGCAGCACAAGTCCGAATCACGGGCTTCGATGCAGAATGCGCATCAACTACAAATGTCAAATAATGCCCGGCCTACTGCGCCCACGTTTAATACCCTTGCATCCACGCGGCATCCATCCCATAACATGTTAAGGCATCGTCATGAGTGGACAGCTATAATCTATGGCTCAAGGCAGCAGCTGACTACCTATTCGGGTCATCTTCGAGATTATTGTGAATGCCACTTCAGGAGAGGTTACAGAACACGCGTGATGGCCGGAATTCGGCATCGAGTTATGGTTGAACGTGCTCAAAGAGACTACCGCGATACTACCCACGAATCATTCCAACCTGAACTCGGAATGTGTTGTGGAAGACGTTCCTGCTTTCAACACTGCCAACTCGTGGAAATACCCCATTCATCCGCTACGAAATCAAGATAGAGTAGATCACAAGCCCAATGTGGCCAAGACGTCCATACAGTTGCATGACTAAGCTTGAAAGGCACCGCTATTGGCTGGCCTTCGAAGCAGGGACCTATCACCCCGAGCATGTACGTCTTATCCCGAGGTAGAAACCAAGCCTAAACCAACGTCGATCTGCTTGAACAGCCAGCACAAGCGAATTGCGCGAATTGCGACCCATCATCATACACTTAAAGATGCAACCCTAAGGATGCACCTATGATGCGAGTGCCTATGACATAAACACAGCCCCCGATTGGTTACGGGAAACGGGCGGGAAACAAGCCCGGCGCAAGGAATTGGGAGGATGGTTACCACGAAACGGGATCCCCATTGTTTTTTTTCGCGCTGGGACGCTGCCTAGAATTTTAGTATAGGTAAATGTCTATAACCTGCATAGCGTTTTGACTGCGGTATCCATTGTAAGTCCAGGATATTCAAGAAATTGCAAGGAGTTCTTGTTCACCCTGGTTGAAGTAGGCCGATATCAGAGCGAACTTCGCTCCACACAGCCGATTTTCGCGCTCCACTCCACCACAGCCTCAACTCCTATGCTGTTTGCTAGTATGTCAGACTAGAGGTCACAGGAATATTCCAAATTCAAGTTCATGATGTCGTTGCCTATACTGCTCTCTAGAGAAATGTGCATGCTTCTAAGTCATATTACCTATCCAGGGTACTCAGGGGGTGGCTATTTCAACATGAGAGAAGAGCGTGAGGCTACAAGTATAAGAGCTCGGGGAGGTCACCAGTGTTACGCTTAGAGTTTCCAAGGACCCCCGTTCGCTCGACAATTTCAGGAGTAACCATTCAGCCGACATCAAGTCAGAATTATTACCCCTTCCGAGCAAGATGAAGTTCACCGCTCTATTATTTCCTGCCGTTGTCTTGGGCGCCGCCTGTCCATATGGCACCTTCAAGCCAGAGGAACCAACTGACAGTATGTGTGAAGTATATAATGTTCGATTGGACGAAGAATTCTAACCTAGGTGGTTATTAGCTCGCGGTGTCTGCCCCATGCTCAACACCCTCGCGAACCACGGCTTCCTGCCTCGCAACGGCAGAAATATCAGCGAGAACCAGACTGTGAATGCTCTGAATGAAGCTTTGAACTTAGAACCCGACTTTGGCAAATTCCTTTTCACCGCCGCCCGTATATCTAACCCGGCGCCTAACGCGACGACTTTCAACCTTGACCATCTCAACCGACACGACTTGTTCGAGCACGATGGAAGTCTGAGGTAGGCTAATGCACCCACTATTTCATATGGAACCTCAACTAAAACAGCTCATGCTTAGCCGTCAAGATGCATACTTTGGCCAATGGAGCAGGTTCAACGCAACCGTCTGGAACTGGACCATGGCATATTGGACTAGTGACGTGCTGGATATTCAAATAATTGCCAATGGCCGTGCTCAGCGGGCTACACGCTCCAACCTCACAAATCCAGAGTACGCGCTGTCGGATCTGGGCTACGCCTTCAGCCTCGGAGAAAACGCTGCCATTCTTTCCATCCTCGGGGATAAAGTCACGCAGACCTGTCCCAAGGCTTTTGCCAATTTCTTGTTCAGTAAGAAAATCTTGTTTCGAGCCCTGATGGGTGATGCAGGCATACTAATATTTGGCGCACGCAATAGCAAGGGAAGAGCTCCCCTATTCCATTGGCTGGAAAAAGTCCGCGCTTCCCATCAGTCTGGATGACCTCAAAGACACCTTGCAGTATGTTCTTTTCAACCAACTTATATCATCCGTAGTTTTATAGCTGTGACTGACCCCTGAACCCGAATAGTAATATTCAAAACGCCACCGCGTTCCCACCCCGACCTCCTCCCGACAACAGCACCGACGTATTCAACTAGGATGGCTAATAAAGAGGCCTATGTATATGGCTGCCAGGCACTGGATAGTCAACAGTCGGCTTTCAGAGTTGACTATATTCCCCAGGCAATTAATTATGTTAATAGCGATCCTCAAATCCTCGGTACTCTCGGTTATGGTAACACCTGATATCTCTTATCAAGGTTTTGGCAAAGCGACTAGATGGCGTTTTCCTTTCTCTTTCTACAAGATTGCAAGTTTAGTAGCTTGGATAAATTTAACACACTTCCAAGCTTGATATAGATCAGATGAAAATGGTGTGAATACGAATCATATTCTTTTCAATTCTTTTAGACTAATTGAAGCTATTCGGAAATCATATTTTCCCATGATACTAATCGCATGATTGTACGAGAACGCAGATCGGTGATGCTTCTCGAAGACCTCAAAGGCCGAGGTGACGTCTAAGGGTCATACGTTCAGAGCAATGGTTAATACATCTTAATGAATGGGGAAGAGTAAACATGGATTACAAGAGAAAGCAATAAACCGTAATAAACCCTCCCATCATACACTCACAAACGCCCAATGTACAGCTTTGTCATAACTCGACGCATGCACCAACTTCGGTGTCGGTCCGTCTTCGTCCGCGATGCCCATCGGCTTGAGCCTTACCCAAGGCGCGATGCACAAGTTATACCCGCCCTGATTACGTGGGCGCAGGAGGAACAACTCCTTGGTCCTCATCTTCTTGGATCGCGCGATGTACCCGCCTTTATTGTTGTGGCCTAGGTACCTGCCCGAGACTGCGTTGCGAAAGCCTATAAAGCCGATCTCATTCTCTTCGCAGTGCCAGTGCCATCCACCTCCAGTGCCGTCGTTCAGCTGGACAGTGAGGTTTCCGTTTAATATCGTCAGGACTCTGTCGGAGCCGAGCTCTCGGATCATGTATGTCCCTCCGGCCTCGGGGACGCTGGCGACGGCGTTGCTCATGGTGAAGGTCGACGAGCTCGCGTGAGAATAGGTTGATGCTGTATCGTGGGCTGGTTTGGAGTCGCGTGCTTCTGTTGTGTGGGAAGGTGTATTGATGCCGTGCGACTTTAAAGACCAGGAGGATAAACTGTTCTTACGCTCGCTGGGTGGAACGTAGGCCATGGTTTTTAAAGTAATCTCAGTTCATAAGCGCGACGGTATAGATGGTATCTACCGATAGTCAGTGTTATTTCGTTTGGCGATAAAGGAGAAGATTTGACAACTGAAGGAAACGCACGTTGTAGATGCCGAGACAAGGGTATCTGAGATTCTTAAGAGATACTAGGATCGGGCGTTTGATGGAAATGATGATGAAGGAATAGCACCGATGCATAAAGAAAAGGCTTGACTGTCTAAATCATGACTCTGCGGCGCCTTATGTAGCAAACAGTTGGTGGCTGTGCTCGGATGGCTGCATATCAGGCCAGGACAGGTCAGATTGGGAGAGATATGAGACTTGAGTGATCACATGGGATAATAGCAGCCTATTCTTGAAGGATTGGGTGATGCCTCAACGTCCTAGACAATTCCTTTCAACACAAAGACGAAAGTCTCGCTTTATTCACTCAATAGGCTTGCACAAATGGATTGGTTAAACGCATGTATTAGGGGAGCATAAGCCTACTCGAAACCTAGAAGCCAACCGAAGTGCGCTTTCGTCGATACGTCGCTGTACAATTGTAGCCGGCCACTTCGCGAGGCGACTAGGACTCGAATAGCACCCAGACTAAAAAGCAAAAAATCAAAGCCCTGTACGACCCTCCCTTCCTTTCTTCCAGCCCTATAGGCCCCCCTCCTTTTATCAGCCTAGCTGTTGCTGTGTCGCTGTCGTAGCCGGTCACATAACAACTAGGCTTTCAGGAACGGCGGGCGGGTTTAAAAAACCTCCGACCACCATAAGTATAAACCACCCTCTTCGTGGAAGGTGAAAAAATGTAGTGACGAGGGAAAAACCCTCACGCGAGTACAGAGCGCGACAGACCCCTTTATAAAGCTAGTCGAAGGCTCGTGCGCATAAGCTAGCCTATTGGAGAATAAAACCCTTTATTTAACACCGCGATTGAGAAAGAAAAGCGGGTGTAAGCTAGGTGAGTCTAGTGTACTTACGAAGTGTCAGAGGGCGATAGGTATTCTGTACATACCTTAGCGCCCCGGGGGGGGTTTTCGTAATGGTTGCAGCAAGGTTATCTAAGGAAGTAAGCTTTACAGCAAGTGTGACAGGTGTTGACAGGCAATTACGGCCAGATATCATTGCTACAAGGTTTTTATATATGAATTGCTTATTATTTCAGTGTACTTTTTAAATCCGACTACATGTCAAAACAAAAACTATGTTTAAACAGAAACTATGTTTACGTTATAATATATTTACAACATATTTTATTATTACAACTATTATAACTATTATAGTATAATAGTAGTACAACAGTTTATAATAGTTTGCGATAGTTTGCGACGGGTGTAAAACCTGCCGCTAAAGTCTCGGACTGTATAACGATTGCACTAGTTTTCTTGGTATTAGAAGCGGTAGTTGTGGTGCAGATGGTTAAGTAGGGTAAATCCCTGCAGTCGAATCAATCTCTGCAGTCGAGTCAATTTCTGCAGTCGGTAATTTTTGTAGTCGGTGATTTTTGCAGTCGAGTGCAGTCGAGTGCTTAGCAGTCAAATGCCCTGCAGTCAAGTGTTTAGCAGTCAAATGCTCTGTAGTTAAGTGCCTAGCAGTCGAATGCTTTGCAGTCAAGTGCCTAGCAGTCAAATGCTTTACAGTTAAGTGCCTATCTACAGTTAAGTACTTAGGTAAGTATTTAGGTAAGTGTTTTCGACATAATTACTGTTTCGACATGGTTTCCGTTTCGACATGGTTTTTGTTTCGATATGCTTTCTACTTTCAGTAATTTTTACAAACATGTAGTAGTTAAAGCCTAGTAAATGTTAAGCAACTGTCTTTACTTGTAATGCTTTCGAGACTTGGTAATGGTTGCTGCAATGTTTACAGATACCCCCCCCGGGGCACTAAGGTAGGTATTGTCTGTTTTATCTTCATTGATTTGCTGATGTACACTACAAGTAGTTATAACGCCTGAAGTAGTTGCCTGACCTTCCAAATGTACCTATCTCAATGCTTACTAGAACATACCTAGGGACATCCTCATTTACACCTCATTACGCGTAAATGTACCTAGGTACGCGTATGGTGAAATACCCCACAGCGGGGTGCGGGGTAGCTTCTACCTATCTAGGTGCTAGCATAGGGCTGGCATATTCGCCAAGTTTACCCTAGGTACCTAGGTAAGTATCTACATGACTAGAAGGTAGTGAGTAGACCTAAAATCTGGAAGAAACTAGAAAATAGTGCTTAGGAGAAGGCATCAAGACGTATTTATATAAGTAAGCATATATCCGACAGGGCCCGGATTCCCATTATGTCCTCACAGCAACCTTTAAGCACTACCCAAACTACATACATCCGTGGCGCTACCACACTATCCATCACAATGGCTTCAGAAGGAAACGAGACCCCTACACCTACCCACGACCTTAATGAAATCGAGCTACTCGCCGCTATTGAGAACCTCACGAAACGGCTTGACTCGTTGGTGCAAGGGTTTGCAGGGTTACAGAAGAGGGCAGACAAGTTATCAGAGGGGTTTGCAGAAATGAAACTCGCGGACTCACCACCAAACTTATCGCCGCAAACTAACCATCAAGTTCAGGCATCACAGACCACACCAGAACACACAGGTGAAGCTCTTCAGTCCATATTAGAGTCGCAGCATCGACGCTGCTGTAGAATTGATTAATTCACAGCTCTTGTGGCTAATTTAGGTTTCACAATGTTGAAATCCGCCTTGTGATAATAACCAGACCCCCAAATCACAATAGCACTAGCGCATGTCAAGTTCATACACAGCGGCCACCATCCACCTCAAGATTGACGCCCGTAATGAACGCTGCCTCGTCGCTAGCAAGATAACAACACGCATTCGCGACATCGGCGGGAGTCGAACCTCTCCCTAGAGGGACCGTAGACTCGAAGGCTTTGCGGTTCTCAGGCGTATTCGCCTTGCCGATGAAGAGGTGCGTCATGCCGGTGCTTCCAATGACGGGGGACACTGAATTAAACCGGATCTGCTGTGGTCCATATTCGGCCGCCATAGCCTACATTTAGTACCCATATTTAGTGAATGCTATTATTTATCTCCCTCAAGCCGCTCTAGGCTACCTACCTTCGTAGCAGTAACCACCGCCGCCTTGGATGCATTATACCATGTAAGCCGTGGACGAGGTCTTACTAAGAATCATGACATCAGCTTTCTTATAATTCTCCACCCAGAATAGACCTATCACGGAACGATAAACGCGTAGAAGACAAGTTTCTTGATTCTGCATTCGTAGTCCTACATAATAACACATCAGAAAACGTGAAACACCACGACTTACCTGCAGCCGTAGACGCGATTTGAATGAAAGTCCCAGGTGTATTATTCGCCAAGAAGTACGGCACAATAACATTCGTCGACAAATACACCGACTTAACATTAACATTCATAACAAGGTCGAAGTCCGCATCCGTGACTTCTTCCGTGGCCTTATTAGCGTAAGCGGCGCCGGCATTATTGACAACGACATCGAGCCTCCCGAACTTCTCGACGGCTTCTCTCAGCAGCCGCACCCAGTCCTCGCGCCTCGTCACGTCTCCGGTCGTGAATGCACACCCCAGCTCCGTCGCTGCGCCCTGGCCAGCCTCGGCAGAGAGGTCTGCGATGAGAACCCGGGCGCCCTCTGCGACGAACTTGGTTGCGATCCCTTTGCCGAATCCTGATGCGCCGCCGGTGACGATGGCTACTTTTCCTTCTAGTCGTGGCTGCGGGGCCATGGTTTGAGACGTCTCGAGGGAAATATTAGATTACTGGAAGTTGAGAGAGCAGGGACGCCTAGGTTGCGTATAGCAGGAATAAGAATGGTATAAGCCGACATGGTTGCGGGGATGACGGGGTATACCCCGATCGATCGGCTTGAGTGGGGAAGCGGAACGGTGGATTCCCCCACCATTTCTAGGACCCCAACTTATTACTTAGTTTGGCAATCGCTCCTATTCAAGTACCTAGGAATAACAAGTTAAATAACTAGGTATTAAAAGTTTAGTCATATATTAAACGATATTTGTTTATATATAAATAATATTTATGGAAGTTCCCGTGTCGATGTGGTGATAGAGGGAAAATGTCGCCGACAATACTCATCCAGTATCAACAGTATATAGTAGGCGACAGATGCCGACTACGCTGTCACACGGCCAAGACTGCCTTAGACCTGCAGGAGACTATTGACTGGTCGTATGCATACGCGCCCAACAGTCTGAGACCCAACCCACCTATATAAAAGCTATTAGAAAAAATAGATCACTTAAATTTATAAGCATATATAGAAAGAACTAACAGTTTTAAAAGTACTAAAATATATAAACTATAGTTTAAAAACTTTTAAATATAAAAAAAACTAATTTTTTTAAATTAAAAAAAAAAAAAAATTATAAATTTTATAAAACTAAAGTAAATTATTAGTTAAATATAAATTTTGTTTTAAATTTTATAATATAACTTTTGTTATAAATAATTTACTTTTTATTTAAAAAAACTTTTATATATATATATTGTTATTTTATTATTATATTTTTTTTTTAAGTTTAATTTTATTTATTTTTTATAAATTTTTATATTTTTTAAGTTTATAATATTTATATTTATTGTTAATAATTTTATTAATAATTAATTATTTATAATAATATTTATTATTAATAATAATATTATTTTATATTTATTTATTAATTTAATAGCTATATTGTTTATAAATATTTTTGTTTTAGTTTTATAAAAATTTAAAAATAATAAGTTTAAAAAAAATTTAAACAAATTAAAAAGTTTAAAAAATTTAATAAATTAAAAAAAAAAAAAAACTAAACAATTTAATTTAAAAAAAAAAAAAACTTTATATTTAAAAAAGCTATTTTTAAGCTATTATATAACTTGTTTTTAATACTATTTTAAAAATTATTTGCTTTTTTATATATAAATTTTATATAATTGTTATTTTTATTATTAATATATTTTTTTTTTTTTTAAATGTTAATATAAAAACTTAAAATAACTTTTTTTATTACTATATATATAAAAATATTTTAATTTGTTTTAAATATTTTAAGTATTTTTTTAATATTTATTTTATTATTTGTTAAAATTATTTTATTTTTTATTAACTATTTATATAATTTATAAATAATTTAGTTATTATTATTAACATTTTTATAAAATTATTTATATTTTTAATAAGTTTTATTATATAAATAATTTTTTATTAAATTTATTATAACAATTTTAAAACTAATTATTAAAATAATATTTTAATTTAATAATATTTTAATATTATATAAACTTTTTAACTTTTAATATATTGTTATTTATAAAAATAAAAACATTTAAATAATAAATATTATAATTTAAAACTTTTTTATATAAATATTTAAATTATATTAATAAATATAAAATATATATAAATTAATTTAAATTTTAATATATAATATATTTAAAATATATATTAATTAAAGCTAATTTATTTAAAAACTTTATATTTTTATATAATATATTTATAATATTATAACAATAATATATTAAATTAATATAAAAGTTTAAAAAATATAAATTTTATAGTTTTAAATTTAAATATAAAATGTAAATTTAATGTTTATATAAAAAATTTAAACAACTATTATATAATTAATAAATAATTTGTTAATATATAATAAAGCTATTAAAAAGTTTTAAAATATAATAAAAGTTTACTATAACATTTTTTATATATTTTATTTTAAAATATAAAAATAAAAGTAAGTTTATATTAAATTAGTTATAAATTTTAATATATAAGCTAACGTTATAAAAAAATAACTATAAAATTTTTATAATAAAATTATTAATTTTATATAAATTATTAATTTTTATTTATATATAAAAACAGCTATTGAAAAAATATAAAAATAATTATAAAATAACTAAAAAGTAAATATTAATTTTATTATTAGCAATTTTTAAAAAAAAAGTGTAACAATTAAATTTATAATATTGTTTTTTACTTTTATTAATAAATCTTTTATAAATAAAACTTTGTTTAAATTTATTATTAAATATTTTAATAATAAAGTTTATATATAAAAATAATTAATTAATAAATATTTTTAAATAATATAAATATATAATATTTTAAAAATAGTAATTATTTAATATTAAACTATATATATTTAATTTATAATATTAATTAATATAAAAAAATTAAAAAATTTTAATTTAAATAAATTTAATAATAAATACAAACTTTTAATTTTATTATAAAGTTTTTTATAAAAACTATTATAAAAGCTTATAAATAACAAAAAAAATAATAATAATAATTTATTTTAATTTATAAATAATAAAAATAAATTAATATAAACTATAAAATATTTAATTTATTTTTTAATAATTATAATAATTAATTTTATATAATTAAATAAATTTACTAATTATAATAGCAAAAATCTTTTAAAGTTTTAGTTATAATAAAACTAAATATAAATATATATATAAATATATATTAATATTTTTTTAAACAATTATATATAAATTAATTAAATTAACTTTTTATTAATTAATAAAATTTAAATATAATATTAATAAAAAGTTTTTTAACTAAACTATTTAAATTTTTAAAATTAATAGTTAATTTATTTAGCTATTTTAAAAAATTGTTTTTAAAATCTTTTTAAAAAGTATTAAAACTTTAAAAAATATATAAACTAAAATATTAAAATAATATAATATAATATTTTATAAAATTATTAAATTTTAACAAAATTATTAAATAATTTAAAACTATGTTTTAAATTTATATAGTTAAAACTTTTTTTAATAAAATTATTAAATTAATTTATAATAAAAAAAGCAGTTTTTTTAAAAATAATAATAACTTTTTTAAAACTATTAAAAAAATAAACTAAATTTATAAAAATATATTAATTAATTTAAATATATTATTAAAAAAAAAGTTTATTTTAATATAAAAATATTTAAAATTAAATTAAACTAATAATAAATATAAAAATTGCTTTAATTTTAACAACTAAAATTAATTTTTAAAAAAAAACGTTAATAAAAAGCTTGTTAATAAAAATTTAAAAAAGCTAGTTAAAATTAATTTTAAATTAAAACATTAAATATTTAATAAAAATATTTTAGTTAATATTGTTTAAGCTATTATTAATTAGTTTAAAAAAAACAAAAAAATATATTAATGTTATAACTAAAACAATTATTAAATTTTAACTTGTTTTATATAAAAAAATATTAATAAATAAAACTTATTTTTAATACTAAAAAAAATTTTTATTATTAAATAAAAAAACAATAAAAAATTATTATTATTTATTTAAAAAAAAACTAAAATAAATATAATTGTATTAAATTAGTTTATATTTTATTTTATTAAAATAAAAAACTTTAATTTAAATTTTTAAATAGTTTTTATGTTATATTTTATAAAAATTTATAATTAAATTAAAATAAAGTTATTATAATTTTTATTTTTAAAAAAAACTGTAATATTAATTTAAATAACAGTAAATAAATTAGTAAATAATTTAAATTTAATAATTAATTTATTATATTTATAATTTTTATATATAATAAAAAAAAATATTTAATATAAGTTTTATTAAATATTAATAGTTTAATATTAATATTTTTTTTTATTTAAGTTTAAAAATAAAAGTTTTTAATTATTAAATATAAAATTTTAAAACTTATAATTGTTTTTAATACTATTATTATAAAAAAAAGCGAAAAATATTATATAAATAATTTAATATTTTAATATTAAAATAATTATTTTATTTAGTTTAATTTTAAACTAATTGTTTTTAATATATAATATAATATTATTTTATTATAATAATAAATAAAATAATATTAGTTAATTTATTTTTTTAATAAAAATAAAATGTAATTTATTTTATATTATTATTATAAAAACTATATTAATTAAACTATATTTAATTAATTAAAAATAAACTTTTATAATATTATATTAATATAAACAATAGTTTAAGCTATTTTAAAAAATATACTAGCTAAATTTTAAAAATATTTATTAATTATAAATAAAAAAACTGTTATAAAACTTTTAAATTATTAATTATAAAATTATAAAATAAATTTTTATAAAAATAAATTATTTTTATAAAAATTTTTATATGTTATAAATATAAAAAAACTTAATATATTTAAACTATAGCTTAAAAAAATATTAAATAGCAAATATATATATAAATCAACTTTTTTATATAAAGTTTTTTTTATATTTGTAAAAAAAAAAAACTTAAATAATTTTTTATATTTTGTAATAAATTATAAAAAATTTAATAAAATTATAATATTTATATAATATTTTATTTTTTTAATTAATAAGTTTTAAGTTTAATTTTATATAGCTAAATAATTTATTAAAATCAATTTAAAATTTAAATTTTATTTAATATATATTAAAAAAAGTTATAAATAAAAAACTATTTTTTATTATAAATATAAACTTATTAAATATATTATTATATTAATAAAGCTTATTAATATATTTGTTATTTTTTAATTAATAATAAATAATATTTTTAAAAATTTTATTAATAATAAACTGCTAATATATTTTAACGATTTTTTAATTTATATAAATATAATAAAAAAGTATAATTATATTATAAAAGAAATATTTTAACAATTAATTAAATATAATTTTGCTGTTATATTATAAAAATATAAATAAAAAATATAAAAAATAAAATTTTTTAATTATATTATTAATATAAAAAAAATTGTTATAGTTAAAAATAAAATTAATTATATTATTAAATAAAAAGTATTAAAAACTTTTAAAAAATATTAATAATTTATAAGTTTTATTAATTTTTATTAATAATTTATTAAAAATTTTTTTAAAATTGTAAAATTTTTAATAAATATTAATAAAAAAAATAAAAAAAACTAAAAATAATTAGTAAAAATAAATAAAACGTTTTAACTTTTTAAATATTATTTTATTACAGTTTTAATTTTTATATATTTTAACTTTAAATATATAATATATATTAAAATTAACATATTTAATTTTGTTTTAAATATAGTTATATTTTAAAAAAATAAAAATAAAAAGTTATAATTTATAATTTTTTATTTTAAAAAGTTTATATTAATTAAAATAAATTACAAAATTTATAATAAAAAATTATTTATAATTATAAACTTTTTTAATTATTAAAAGTAATATTTAAAAAATATTAAATATTAAATTAAAATATATTTAAATTATTAAAATTTAATATATTTTATTATAGTTAAAGTTTTTAATAAATAATAAATATAATAAATTTAATAATTATTAATATATTAATTTATTATTAATTATAAATTTAATAAATAAAATAAAAAAGCTAATATTTTATTTAAATTAATTTAATATTAATTTAAAAAAAAAAAAAACTAAAAACTAGTTTATAAAGTTAATTTTATAAAACAAATATTTTTTATATTTTAATAGCTTTTTAAAACTAATATTTATATTTTTTGCTATAATTATATTAACTTTTTAATAACTTTATAACTTATTAATATTTAAATAAATAATAAATTTTATAAAATATATAAAAAAAATAAAACTAAAAAATTTCAAATATGTTTTAAAAATATAAATTTTATATAAAAATATAAAAGTTGCAAAAAATAGCTTATTATATAAAAAAAAACGCTTATAAATATTTTAAATTTTATAATAAAAAGTAATAAAATTAAAATATAATATTTTAATTATTAATTATATAAATATAAATAAAACTTTTAAACTAATTATATATAATTTTTAATAGTTTAATATTAAAAAAATTATAAAAAACTTTATAAATAATTATTTAAAATATTAATATAATAAAATATTTAAATATATATTTTTTAATTATTTATAGTTTATAAAGTTTTATTATAAATTATAAAATATAATAATAATAAATTTTATTATTAATTTATTTTTTTTTAATAAATATAATTTTATTTAAATAATA
>MU378426.1:0-26678 GCA_022495175.1 Hypoxylon argillaceum | reverse complement strand
TCAACTAGGTCAACTAGGTCAGTCAGGTCAGTCAGGTCAATCAGGTCAATCAGGTCAATCAGGTCCAGTCAGGTCCAGTCAGGTCCAGTCAGGTCAGTTAAGTCAATCAGGTCCAGTCAGGTCAGTTAGGTCAATCAGGTCCAGTCAGGTCAACTAGGTCAGTCAGGTCCAGTCAGGTCAATCAGGTCCAGTCAGGTCCAGTCAGGTCAATCAGGTCAACTAGGTCAGTCAGGTCAACTAGGTCAACTAGGTCAGTCAGGTCAGTCAGGTCAATCAAGTCAGTCAAGTTAATCAGTTCAGTCGTACATACAACCTATATAGTAGTCAAAACTTATACTGTACAGTATATGTACTGTATGCATACAGTACTAAGCCCAGCTGCCACTTTGTGTACAGCTTTGAAGCTCAAGTGAGCAGAGGCACTAAAACGATTACTAGGCATCTTTATGTAGTATTTTAGGTTAGTAACTAATTATACGATTATTTTAATAAAATTAAAACTTGTTAAATATACTATTTATATAGTTTTTTTATTTTTATTTTAATTAATCAATTGCTTTATACGATAATTTTTAAATCTACTAAGTGCTAAAAACTTAAAATTTAAGTGCTAAGTGCTAAGTGCTAAGTGGTTTGTGCGTTTGTCACTAGTGGTCCTAATGGCCCTCCATACTTGATGCTTAGAATATCATCCCATCCACTTTAACCTCCTCCCAACCACGGTAATGACCATTCGGAAACCTGCTGTTTAGTCAATCATCACTCACAATTAACTTATGTAAGAGCTACTGGAAAAGTGAAACATTGAAAAAAGAACAATTGACTACGACTGATCAAAAGGCATGGATTACCAGCTAATAGTCCCGCGATAGAAACCCTGAGCATTGAACACTATGTAGCGACGATCCTAATCCCGTCCCCTCAGACTCGCGGTATACCGCTTACGGAAACCCTTTCCCGCCAGCCTCCCTGCCCGCGAACTGCCTTGTCTGCCGCTGATGGCAGCCTATGTAAGACTGCGCTGGATCCGGCTCCGCCGTGGCACAGAACGTGCTCCATGCCCGACCCTAGCGGTCAACGTCCGTGCCGATACAGACATGCGAAGCGGCCACACTATTATCCACCCCTCCGCTACGCTGTTTCGCCGAGTCACGAGTCTCCGCTGCCATGCCGCTGCGGTGGACCCGGATGTGGAACTATGACGATGGTCGTTGAAGACTCTTCACGAGCCACCTGCTTGTTCCTAGCAGATTCCTAGCTGCGATCCCGATGAGGCCAACCGCGAACGTCGTGAATGGCTGCATCTTTCAGCCTCTTGTGGGCCCTCTTATCAGACTTATCAATCCTTAGCTCCGACGGCGTAATGATCGCCTCGCCTTCTATCTTGGTTCAGATCCTGTCCCTGAAGGCCGCCTCTGCTAGTTTTTAACGTGATTTATGTATGTGAGGGACACCCTTCTTTCTTTGGTTCACATGGGGTTTACATGATCAAAAACTGTGGGTTTTTAACGGGCCTCGTCAGATTCTCTATTCGGGCTTGGCTCGGAGCCTTAGACGAATCTGTTAGAGATTGCCACTAGTCTCCACGTGTGTTATGTTGGTGATCTCTGGAAGTGACGTGACGTTGGGATCTTGGACGGGTAGAAGGGAAGATGGAAGATGATAAATACCCCCGGACCCGACGCTCTTCTGGCCTTATTCCTCAGCCTGGTCTATCACCCCATCTTAAACTCCCCCATTCCCCATTAACCCACACTCCCTCCAAAGCCCTGAAGAGCATAACACTATGGGGTATCAGGAGAATGCGGCTGGCGTGCCCACTTACTGGGGCCAGTCTGGCAAGTCCCTACAGAGACTCGTCACGATCGTGTCTACGATTGATTTCCTACTGTTCGGCTACGATCAAGGTGTGATGTCAGGTATTATCTCAGGCGCACCTTTTGTCTCAGATTTCCCGCAAGTCGACAACGACAGCACATGGCAAGGCTTCGTAGTATCCATCTATGCGGTTGGTTGTTTCTTCGGTGCCCTGTTCATCCTTATGGTCGGCGATAAGCTTGGTCGTCGAAAGGCCATCTTTATCGGTGCCACGGTTATGATCGTCGGAGTCACTATTCAGCTTGCTTGTGTCCCTCCTAGCCATGGTGCTACCGCGCAGTTCATCATTGGGCGATTTATCACCGGTATGGGAAATGGCATTAACACATCAACTATCCCAATTTGGCAAGCAGAGTATGTCCTCGTCATTTCATATCCTTAAAAATTGCTTAACTAACCTAATTGTACCTATAGGTGCAGTCATTCGCACAACCGAGGCAAGCTGATCTGCATCGAGGGCGGCAATGTCGCTGTCGGAACGTTGATTGCGTACTGGCTCGACTACGGTGCTAGTTATGGTCCTCATGCCTTTGTCTGGCGATTCCCCATTGCCTTCCAAGTTGTCTTCGCCGTCTCTGTCCTTATACTCATGACTGATCTACCGGAAAGCCCTCGGTGGCTTCTTTCCCATGATCGCGTAGATGAAGCTACGACAATTCTAGCTGCTCTTAACGGCGAGAGCCGCTCGGACCCTCAGCTCAAGACCCAGCTTGGCAACTTGAGGAATGCGATCCGCGCTTCTGGCCAGCTTGACAACAAGACCAAGTTCGCGGATCTCTTTACCGGTGGTCCCACCCAGCATTTCCGTCGTATGTTGCTTGGTTTCTCCTCGCAGATGATGCAGCAGTTGTCTGGTTGCAATGCTGTCATTTACTACTTCCCTATTCTCTTCGAGAAGGCTATCGGCACCACGCAGAACACCGCACTGTTACTTGGCGGCGTTAACCAGATTGTGTACGCTCTTTTCGCTACCACGTCATGGTTCGCCGTTGAACGTGTCGGTCGCCGCAAGCTATACCTTATCGGTACGGTTGGACAGTGCTTGTCCATGGTGCTCACATTCGCCGCATTGATCCCTGGTACTGCTGGCGCCGCGAAGGGCGCTGCTGTTGGTCTTTTCGTAAGTCACTCATATCACTCCGCTAAGCCGACATTAGCTAACCCGTCATAGACTTACATTGCATTCTTCGGCGCTACCTGGCTACCACTCCCGTGGCTCTACCCTGCTGAAATCAATCCCCTCAAGACACGTGCCAAGGCTACAGCTAGCTCAACCGTAAGCAACTGGCTTTGGAACTTCTTCATCGTCATGATCACCCCAGTGCTTGTGTCCAACACAGGTACGAGCGGTTGGGGTACTTACCTGTTCTTCGCCATCCTCAACGCCATCTTCTTTCCAATTATCTACTTCCTGTACCCCGAAACGGCAGGCCGTAGTTTGGAGGAGATCGATATCATCTTCGCCAAGGGCTATGCCGAGAAAATCAGCTACGTCAAGGCGGCTGCAGAGCTGCCTCTCCTGGCTGAATCGGAGGTCATTGAGAAGGCCCGAGAATACGGCATTGATGTACAGACCGACGAATATGCTGAGGACGGGTACGCAGAGAAGCCTCTAGCCTTAACACCTTCATCCGATGGATCAGCTGCTTAAGCGATATCGCGCATTCGCATGGCTGGCCATTGCGGTCTCTCGTATAATATCATAAACACCGGTGGTTGGCTTGAACAGTACAGTCCCCCACTCAAACCCGGATAGAACGGTTATTTATCACGAATTTCCATCGAAGACTTTTGGCATATAGACAGGTTACGACTTGGCATTAGGCTTTTTACATGGGGAGTCATTGGATAAACTCAAATCGGGACCATGTTTTCTTTTTCTTGTTAGGAATGATACCACCACCCTTTTGGCATTTGCATATCCATAGAGGGGAACAGTTTTTCTCACTTTAGCGCATCCATCATCTATTCAGATGATAGTACTAGATTAGCGCTTGGCACTAGAAGCAATAGATGGGCTAAAAGCCAATCTTGAACCAAATCGCAGAGTTTTTCATCAATTGCATGAGTGCATGAGCAGTTATCTAATAGTGCCAACGTGATCTACATAACGACGCGACGAAGTCCACATATATTCCCACATATCACACATGAGCCCATATTTCCAGTCCACACCAGATACCACCGATCTACATCGACCCAGCGTTATCGAGAGCACGGCGGTACTGTGCGTGTAATATGCACACCGGATCTCCATATTAGGTATCCGCATCGCTCCTGAATATCACTCCATACCTCGCTGACACCGCGCTCTCTAAACGAACCTTACACCGAACCTCTTAAACACGTAGCACTCTGCCCGCTGGAGACGCGTGCGAGGTGGGTTATCGCCTGATTCTAAATCCTCATCTGCCCGACTCCTCGCGCGCCCGGCCACACAATGTCACAATCGCACGCAATTGGAAAAGCGGTTGGTGTCCAGGTTGAGGCTGCATACACTATTAACACCTGCATCCAGGACCCAACGGCTGCGGGTTTGGCCTTACGAAGACCGCCGGCCGGCCCCGCTACGCGATTTGAGAAACGGAAAAGGTGAACCGATGGTTGACCCGGGACCAGTATTTCGATATTACGGTTTACCTAGGGCACCATTGGTTTTGTGAAATGACGTAGGTGCTTCACATGCTCGCGAGGCCGTGCGTGCTGAGGCGTGCACCGGGGACGAATAGCCACAGTCGGGCTATACCTTTGAGACTTAGGGGTAAGTAAAACACGCAGGCATCGCGACGCAGTTTCTGCTTCTAGGCATGGAGTTTGGCCTGTTAAATACTTCATGAGTGAGCAAGGGGGCACAGAGATGTTTGAGAAACCACAGGATATTGAAAAAAAAATGCTTCATAGAGCCCCTTTCGCGTGTATCTAGTATGAACATAGAAGAGGAGTAACTACCTAATTTATGAGAGAATAGATTGTCAATTATCTTTGTTGCCCTATCCTCCGCACTTCCTTACTGCTAATTTTACATACAAGCATTGTGATGTCATATTATTATAGTACCGCTGAGGAAGGTGTTAGAATCGAGGCGAAGGAGGTACAATACACAGTTATCAAGACGCTTCCAAAACTATCACCTTACCACGTATCGTCAACATCCTGCCAGCGACTAATTAGCTATAGCCCATCCTATTATCCGAATAGGAAAACATCTTGGGATTTGGGTCATATTTTCGGGTAACTTATAATTATGCCCTACTTGCACGATCTTCCTTCTATTACCCTTCATATCCTTTTATGACCGGGCTGTTTATCTGCATACAGAAAAGGCTGCGAATCATCCTATTCATGGTTTTCAGTAAACTGCAACGTCATTGCAAATAGGTCCGAATATCTTGACTCTTGGGTGTGGAACAGAGTGGAAGCTAATCATGTCATAATACAGCGCAGGATCCAAGCTTTACCCCTCAAGCGAACCTGTGGCTCTAGTACGGCCCCGTACGGAACCGATTACGACGTATACATCTTAACTTCTGAATTCTCTCCGTCGCATACGCGCCCTGAATCTGCAATGGCTTTACACATGTCAATCTACGCCCACGGCGAAACTCGCCAGGAAGGCCCCTTCGTACTCAGTGCAGAAATAGCGTGTATACTCTCCAGCGACGACGAGTCTTATATGCCCAGGATCAATTGTTCGCTCGATTAGGAGGTTCGCGTAACAAATAGACAGGCACAGATTAGGGCAGCGATCATGGCGCTACAGACTGCATACGAGGCAATTCCGCCCGGGTTCCGACCAGACGGGCACTACCCACTCGTAAACATCTACATCAGCTCCGTCTACGTGCTGAGCTTCCTAAGACCGGACAACAACTACTCGCAATACCAGAGAACCGATGCTGCTGATAGAGCGCTCCTCGGCGAACTCCAAATGTGGTTTTGGGAAACCGTGACGAAGGCTGATGTGGCTTGCCACTGGATCCCCGAGGCTGCGAATTTCACTTCCGCCGAATGCAACAAAATCATTGTGAAATTAAATCAAAGTCAAGAGCAACAGGGGCATTCGGATAGGGTATGGCGGGAAAGAGAAGGTAATTAGCGAGCTCGAAATGTTATTACATCCCATAGATTTAGCGTCAGACAGCTTTTGAACAGAGTTCAAGCAATAGCGGGAAACGGACAGAATTTTACCCAAATAATTTTCAGCTATTGCGCGTCTTGCTTCTGGCATGCCAAAAATTCATATTCAACGAAGCCCAGTTGTGGGAAGATTGGGACTAATCTTTTCTCTCAATGAAATCAAAACGTTCGCTTTCTTCATTTCGGTTCCCCTTTCAAATTCTTATGGCAAGTGAGAACAAGAAAACAAGCTATGCCGTCTAGAATGATATGAGACCAGAGAAGTGCTGAGTCCTATTGTAATGGGATGTGTGAATACACTCATCCTAATCAGGGGCTTGAACACATTGACAGTGCTTTTAGATACTTTGGTGATGGGAGAAAGTCAGTTGGCTCAAGACTGAGGCAATATTGGCTAGAACGTAAAAGTCCCGAAAGGCTATAGTACAGTTAAATATGTAAGAAAAAAAACTCTACGAAAGCTTATCGCATAGGCCTTAATAAATGGAACCCTGTGTGCCTTGGTCACCAGCACTATCTCAGCATCAGGTTCAATAAACCATTGACTAGGTAGCTCTGTTTCTCGTGAACAATGGCTTCCCTTAGCGTCTTCACCGACAACAATAGCCGACCGAGATACGCCTGCTTTATTCTCTTTCAGCCGCTTGAGCCCTTACGCGCTGACTTTTCTCCCGACGTCGAGATACAATATAGGGTATCCAATTGGTTCGGCTGAGGATGACGGGGTTAAGGATTAGGAAAATGATTCTGATTGGATAGGAGTGTAGACTAACCCAGAAATTTGTAGCGGAGGTTTTTCTTTTTTTTTTTCAAAACTGTATTATATTCAACTTCAACTTTTTTATGGCAATGAGAGCCGAATTAATATCTAAATCCGTAGCTAATTCAGCCTAAACTCCTATCAATATTGAAACAAATGCATCTCTCTGCTGCCCGGCGAGAGAGTTGGGATTACCTAGAGCTTGAAGTCCCCTTTGAGTGTAGCCTATGTCTCAGGTGCAAGGACTGGATCTCCCGAAGATAGACGGGAAGTAAACAATGCGTCTAAGATGTTTGTGGCTGTACGATTTTTGTGCAGGTGTTTCAAAAAGTTATACACGCCTGGTAGCACCTAAATAAATCCTGTTACTCGTCACATAAACTATTAAAGGAGTATTTAGGCAGCGTAGTAACTCACAAATTATAATCTATCACGTAACACACTCCCTTACATGAGTCTCTACGCGCGTGTGGCTTAGTAGCACCCATAATATTAGATTGAGTCACTTATTGTGAGACGTCAGGCGTGTTTTGATGTGATAGCTTAGAGATATCTGTGTTCCACTCTACGTGTTTTCTTCAACAAAAACAAACTTCTTGCACTACTTTTCAACCTCCCTTTCTTTCCCAGTCCCACTTAGCTATAGGGAGCAGCTTTTCACCTACAGATTTATCCAATAGGCTTCATTTTGCATCAATAATATTTATTGCCGCTCAAGTACTACAGACAAGAAGTCGCGTGTAAGGGATAAGCACGTCGACAAGTGATTCTATGATGGTCAGCCCTTCAATGCTTGCTTATAATAGCTTAGAACAATACCTTTGCCATGCTTTACTTATCACTAACCTAGATCCTCTTTCAAGCTAATGGTATCTATTCAACTTTGTTTCTTGAAGCTTCTTCCACATCTGGCTTTAGAACATAATTATCCCATTATATTTCCAAGATGGATGTATTTACTAGTATTCCATCTGCTGGTAAACTCGAAGAGATATGCCTTAACCATCAGGAACCTTCCGACACTACCTCATTCAGTTCATTTCCCAGCCTACCTCCCGAGGTTCGGCTTATGGTCTGGGAAATTGCTATCTCCAGAAGACAGATAGTTTCCTTAACGGATACACCCAGCTCAGGCATAGACGATGACTTAAAGTATGGCCGCATGCCGGCGTTCCTCTTTGTCAACGTGGAATGCCGGCAGCTGGCACTGAGGATGAACCGTTACCCAATCCATTTCACCTTCCGATACTGTGATTGCTACAGGCTAGCCATTGCGAATCTTGAAGTGGCTTCACCAGATCACGTTCACGAAGATGTTCAGCATTGTATGATTGGGCCCGACGACATTGTTGCCCTCCGACTAGAGAGAGGATGGTATCGTCTATGGCAGGAGAACTGGGAGAAAACCGTTAACGGGAGAAGTATTTCGAGCACTCTAAATCCACTAAAGTTCATAGGTCACTGGGGAGGCGAGTTCGCGGGCATCAAGAACTGGATGGTGCCCCTGCCACTGAATGCCTTCCACTTGGACCACAACCGCAAAACCAAGACCGAGCTTCACCAATTGAGCCCTGAAGAGTGCAGCTCGATCAAATCCTGGCTAAAAACTTGGATCTCCAATATTTTCCGCTTCAAGAATGGGCGAGGTTCTTGCCCTGAAATATTTGGGCAGATTTACTACCTCGTGTATGGCTGGGAGCAGCCTAAGAAGGATAACCTCACAGGCTACAACCTGGAATCAATTGAAGGCTGCCGTGAGTATTTATTGCAGACTTCTTACCTCCATATGGCTATGTTGGAGAATGATACGATTTCTATTTAGCTATAACATCGTCTCGAGAGAGTCCTGGGCATTATAATTCAAATATACACCATGCGGAAAATGCCAGTAATTAACTCTTCGTATTTTATTTAGTACCAACTTTTTACGAAAAGGCACAATATGGCCAGCGATACCCATTCTATATGGAAGGATTTCAGCGGCCGGTCTCCATCTTTCAAAAAATTAAAGGTGCCAAAGTTCTTCGACACCAGGAAGGAAAAGCTCCGCGATTGGATTTGGTGGAATAGGGTTCAGGGATATAACGTATTACCATTATGAAAGAGTGGTATATCGTCTTAATATCTTAGGTCCGTTAAAATTCCTTTGGCAAGAAGCGCCTTAGTATTAACCTAGGTGGAAATTAGCGAATAGAGACAGAGATTAGAATTAAGGGAACGAAACGTTGCGAACTTGTTATGGCACTTCCTCGAATAAACACCCGACCCCATTCAAATGCCAATTTCCTACGATGGAAATCGGACACCAATTATGAATTAATGAAAAGGAGGATTTAGCAAGTGGCAAGGCAGTTAGCCGTCTATAGACTTCGAAATCAACATCAAGACCACCCCATACTCATCCCGCGTTTATCTCCGAACATTAGAGAATAACAGTTTGCGATGCGTCGCATCAAAGTAGTGGCTACGGCTGTCAAATATTAAACTGCAGAAGCTCACGAAGTTGTATCGAATGTAATTCCAGGCCAGGCCAATTACACTATATGTGACGGAGCAGGGGAACTGTATTAGGTAAGCTCTCTACTAGGTGGAAGAGCGGATAATCTATAGACCGCAGGGTCTTGCATAGCCTACACCTTTACACCTTAGAAAAACAACACAATATGATCGTCTCTTCTACACCTGTATTGATCCCTTATAGTTGTACGCTCTTGATACTCCCTGACAAGTTGATCGACCTCCACTATACTGTCACACTATAACCTAACCATCCCCAACAGCCCATAGCCACTATAAATTCAAGTCAGCAACTTAGTTTCGGGCGGGCCAAGATAGCTGCTCCTCAACCCATTTCTCGTGTTCAGCACGATCTTCTCCAGGTAAACCTCGGGGGAGTTTGTCTGCCACCGGAGCGTATGCAGCCCCTCGCCCACACTTCCCAGCGTGACATTTCGTATCCAAACATGATCAGCCACGGTCGTCCGCCAGTTAGGCGGCGTATCTCCAGCTGTCGCGGGGTCTCCCAGCAGCCGTGTGAAGTTTGCCGGTCGCGAGCCATCGCTCAGCGTCAGCGAATACCTCATGAAAAGCGCGGGGTCCGTATCAAGCGCGCCGTTAACGTATACTGTAGCCGTAAGAGGCGAGGTGCCATTGAACAAGTAGATATCGTATTCCGCCCATGTAGCCTTGGCAACGTCCTCTGAAACTCGCGCCTCCTTGTAAGGACGGAGTGCCAATGAGCCTGAGTCGCTACGTGTGCCAAGGTATGGAATATGCTCGAAGGTGACGTTGCCTTCGGATCTGCGTTGGAAGTGAGGGGCTTCAATTGATATGATTCCCGAAGTCTCGGGAAACCCGACAAAGCCGTCTGGGACTTTGTGGTTCATGATGGGTAAGTGTATAAGATCAAACCAAGGAGGATGGTTGTAGTTGATGCGCACGCCTATATTCTCATTCCAACCCTCAGGGACTGCCGACCAATCAATAGATATATTGATACGCTGCTCTAGCTGATTTTGAGATAGCGCACCGGAAGAGGGCGTGAAGTGAATCCATTCAAATGGTATATCGACCTCCCATTTGATCGGAATGCGATGATCCCCTCTATGGAAGAGATCGACTGTCCATGTTCCCTTCCCATACGGATCCATGATTGGCAACTTTGGTGAGAATGGATCAGATGTAGGCCCGGAACCCCATGCTGATGGTACGGAGCGAGCTTGCTCCTGTGCGCTCCCGCTGCCTTCTGCGAATATGCCCAGATTTCCGAATGCGTATGAAGAGTTTTGTCGTAGATTGACATACCACAAGCCCGTAATAACGTCCTTAGTCGGCTCAGCCCAATCGTTGCCTCTAGACTGAACGTACTGATCGTAATGAGGCTGCGACAGTATCCCAGCCCATTTCCCATCTGCAATAGTGTCATACTTCTCAGTAAATTCAAAGTCTCGGTCAAAGTCGGCTCTCACTTGGTCCGCCAGGGCGTTTGCTGAGTTTCGACGTTCATACCCGATCTGCTGATTCTTTCCAAGCCCTAGAATAGTTGCATAATAGGCTTGGCCTGACAAGATAGGATATTGGACATGGTGCCAATAAGCATCCTTGCGCTCTTCTGGCAGTTTGTCGGAAATTGAAATCACAGTATCTGCAAGCGCTTGCCACTCTGATAGAACTCGCTCGCTCTCGTGATAGTTCACAACCGAATATGTATTCGACTGGACAGACTCGTATTTCCTTCGTCCAATGAGCCTGCTCTGCTCCAGGAGAATATCTGAAATCTCCGAGGCATACTCCGAGCCAAACTCTCGAGACGCGAATGCCTCCAAGTAACTCGGAATCGTATCAAAATCTATAGACGATGTATTCCAGGCAAGGTCCATAATGAAGCCGAATGGCATTTCGAGGGGCTTGATGTCGGCGACATTAATAACCCATATACGATCTGCGCCTCGCTCATAAGCTTGGTATAATTCTTTAAAGACTTTCGCCTAAATATTCAATTAGTAGATATCTGTACAGTATTACTGTTCTCCGACTTACCAAATTGTTGGTATTTTGCCATTTATACGACTTCGGTACGCCTACGTATTCTAAATGGTAGTATATCTAAAATAGCTCAGTTATCAATGAGCTCCAGAGTTAGGATCAAATCTTACCCCTATACCCCCAGACCTTACGGTTTCATTAGCAAGAGGCAGCCTTTGAATATTCCCCCAATTATCGTCTGTAAACATCAACGTCACATCATCGGGAGGAAGTAGGCCAGCGGCGTAATATGTCGCAACTTCTTTGTAAATAGTCCAGACCTCTACCGAATATTAGCTCCTTCGCATTTGAGTCTTTATAGAACGTACGGTTTGCATCGGAAGTATTTCCGTAGTATTTCGCGAGGATCTGTCGCTGGGTCGCAAAAACATCTTCGAGGACTGCGACCGGGTCATCTGCTTGGATTGGGCCGTCGCCTTCCCCACGCATCCCGAGGGTGAAGTACGATTCATTATTTCTAGCGCGTCGTGGCCCGTCTTCCATGAAGGCCGTGACATTGGCCTTGTTCTTCTCCCAGTCCCAGGGGCCTGTGATCGTCTCATTCCACTCATTAGTAGCCTTTTGCATCGGCTCATGGTGACTAGTCGACACAACAATTCCGTAATCGTCTGCAAGCTGTATGTTCCCAGGGTCATCTGTGAAGAAAATGTTTCCAGGCTTGGGTAACCAGGACTTCCACATAGCAGGCCAAATGAAATTGCCTTTCAGTCGTAATAACATGTCGAATATATGTTTATAAAACTCGACGTTCAACGGCTGGTGATCAACCCCATGAGTCTTCGACCACCATCTACTGTTGTTAGAAATATGCTAGCTCGGATAAAGTCGAAGGCTGTATCTTACCCTGTCAGTCCAGGGGCTTCGTCGTTGATGAAGAGGCCCCTGTATTGGACGCTTGGAGGCCCGAATGTAGTGGTCTTCTGAACGGCATAAATCTCCTCGTGTTTCGTTGCAGGAACATCTGCCCACCAATGAAACCTAGTCACCTTAGCCTCGCAACAGAGAAAATGCTCATTCAGAACTAAAACTTACGGTGATTGACCAGACTGCTCCGAGAGCGTGTAAATGCCAAAAACCACACCCCTCTTGTCACTCCCAGCAATAACAAGCGCCTTCTTGACGCCGGGTATCGGATTATCAACGACGCTCGTCTGGTAGCTTTCCCATTTTCCATCCAGAGCAGTAACATCAAGCTTTCCATTCTTCACTATAGCTTTCATAAGGTTAGAATCAACGGTCGCGGCGATAATGACGTTGTCGGCACACCCCGCGCATTCCACAGATTCCCCAGACTCTACTTTGACGATGGACGGTCGCGTTCCTGTGATCGCTTCAAGATCCTCAGCTAAACTTATAGCCCCTATCTCCACGCCAACAGGGTCATCAGCGCTATAGGCGATCGAAGCATTATGAAGAGGGATATATGCTTCAGCGCTCTCAAAGGAAACAATACTCTCCTCTAGGAGGCCCGAGATCAGGGAAGAGAGACTCAGACATAATAATCCTGAGAGCCACATCTTGATGCTTGGAAGGGATTGCATCGTTGCAACGATGTTGGTGACGGTCCATGCCCTAGAGCGTCAAAGCGTCTTTTCAATAAAATCGGTTCATCGCACGGCCTATATTTCTGTTCCTACTTCCCCTGTCACCCCGCCCTCAATTATATATTTACTCTCCAATTCCTCAATTCCCCCACGTTTTCTCCTCTTTCTTACATGACCGTCGGTGACTACCAGGCCGCAATTTCGACAGGGCGTGCTGATCAGCGCATTGGTGATCTCGATCTACTATCCCCCGGGTTCGCAAGCCGCCCGATACTACACATCCTCATCATGAATGCCAATTTGGGCTCGGGATAAATCAATGCGACCCCACGGGTAGAAAATTGCGTGATTATATCTCGGTCGGATTATGGAACAATATATCCGAATACCATCTTAGGTGACATAAGTAATTCTGGATTCTGAATGGTACGGTTGACTCTCATCTATTTCGTAGGACGCGGATTAAATAGATGCTTGTCCTCATCTTCTCATATGAGAAAAGCCCTCGGCCATAGGCTATATAGCGTCGCAGGGAACTTGGCGCATTCTCAATGAGGTATTTTACCTAGCCAAATCCTATTCCCTTCATTCCGCACAATTGGCATGAAACATCACCTTTTTATCAATCATGGTTATCTACATAAGTCTCCTTAGTCGTGATTCGGCCGCATTAGCAATACACAGGTTATGATACGCATACCTAGGTAGGTAGTTATCGGAGATGCGGTTCTAAGCAAACCTCTTTGATTACCTTCCGGTATCGCCCAAGACGAGCCAAGAAGCTAATGCTCAGACTAGAGTACTCCAAAACGATTCTGTAGATTCATTATTCCCTGCTTTCTTGGCCAACCTTAACCGCACGTTCCTGTGTCTCCATCCTTGCCTGCTCACCTGCCCTTTTGGGCAATGTCCCGACTCTTGACTTGACAATCCCTTCAAATGAGATAAGCCACGTGTGCCAGCGCCATGGTATTCTGAGCTTCAATTAACGACGCCCACTCTACATCCAACCTGCCAAGTCCATCGTTGAGAATGCTACATTTCACGGCGCCAGCTTAAACAGGAAGCCGGGGTAGAGTGTGATACCCAAGAGCGCAGGTGAGGACCGCCATGGCAAGTAGTATATATATACGATCGCCAGTCGCTCTCCCTCGGCGGCATTCTTCGATTTCTTCGCAGGTCTCGCTTTTCTTCTAATCTCGCAACTTTCCACAAACCCCCAAGATGCAGGTCTTCGCCTCAGTCCTGGCCCTGGTGGCCCTCGTTGCCCCTGCCCTAGCTGCACCCGTGCTGGAAGAGCGCGCCGCAACCACATGTGGCTCGGTATCTTACACTGCTACGCAAGTGAACCAGGCCGCGCAGAAGGCATGCAGTTACTACCAGGCCGGCTCGGTATGTATCCCCTGAACCTCTCGAGTTTCGAGCATCGGAGCCGCCGCTAATAATTGATTCCAAGGCCCCGGGCGGGTACCCTCACACCTACAACAACTACGAGGGATTCAGCTTCGTAGTCGCAGGCCCATATCTCGAGTTCCCCATGCTCACAAGCGGCGTCTACACTGGCGGTACGTACCATGCTGCAATTATTCCGTCTGACTACTAGGCTCGATGCTGACTCGCTTGCAGGAAGCCCTGGTGCTGACCGTGTGATCATCAACACGTCTTGCAAGCTTGCTGGCGAGATCACTCACACTGGCGCTAGCGGGAACAACTTCGTCGGTTGCTCTGGAACTAGCTGATCACTCGGACTGAGAACATGATGATCATACTGTCATACTATCTAATAGCGACAAATGAGATGCTAAAACTAGAGGTTATGAATGAAGACAGTATTATACGATGCTATGTAAAAGATACAATTAAACCCAAATTCAAAAAAGTTTACATGATATTGACGATTATAACGCGAACATTCAAAAATAATTTATGCCTATCTGCAGTATGAGTATTGAAATTGCTTACCTATCAAGGAGCGACCGAATGTATCGTACAAGAACAAAAGGTATCGGTCTTATACGTCTCTTACATAATCAAGTAAGCAACGCATATAGTTGCTGTTCCATAAGCAAGTCCAGAAAAATCAATTCTCATTTCCGTTTCTAGTCGCAAAATCTCTTTCCCATATTCTTAATATAAATTCTGAGGACTCACAGATATTCAGTTTAAAGTCCCTCGCGTTAATACGATGCTCAGTCTTCTGATCGGCAGGTACCGGCCGAGAAACAAATGCTAACTCGATAGCTCGGCCGACTCCGAAATCATGAAGATCTGCTTGGCATCAATGTCATTATGAGAGAAACCTCTCTGCCGATTCATCGTATCTTTGCCAATGGAAGCCAAGAAAGTTAGTGAAACTAAGTAGGCCTTTACCGCGATAACATAACGATGTTGCAGATCATGGCCACCAAACACTATACTCGTTAATCACTAAGACAGTGAAGATCTATCAGAATATTCACCATATTCTGTAACAGAAAGGGGTTGCAACTAGGGCAATAAGCAGTAGATCAGTTATTAAACAGCTTGGAGGCAACATTGACTGAGCGTAGGTAACTGAAAAGCGACTATATAATACTAAGTGTTATGAAATCCTTCATACTGATACGAATCGTGCACATCACAATCACATAACCACTTGAGGATTTCATGAAGGCTTCTAGTAAATGAATTGAATCTGGTGAAGATGATCTAACTAAATCACTACTCATAGTGAAACGAAGTATGTAACACACACACACTGCGCACTCTAGAGAACCGACTACAATGTTATATAGATCACTTCTAGAGATTTGAAGCTTAGAAAAATAATAAATAAGTGATGCAAACATATATTCGGGTGTAGCAGACTTTTAAAAAAAGCTGCGTAAAAAATATATCAGCTATTTTTAACTAATTAAAAACTAATTATTTTAAATAAAAAAAAAAAAAAACTAAGTTTTAATAACTTAATTAATTTAACTTTTATGTAGTTAAGTTATTTATATTGTTTCAATTTTTTTTAATTAAAGTATAGCTATTTTTAATATATTTTTAACTTAAAACAAACTAAATAAAAATAAATATAACATAAATTTTTTAACAAACTAAAAATATAGCAGTAAATATAAAAATTAACATATAAATTAACTTAATTTTTTTAATTTTAAAGCTTAAATTAGCAGATTTGCTTTTTTGATTTGTTTAATTTAACAAACAGTTCAATTTTGTACTGCTGTTTTTATTTTTTAATTTTGCAAAAAACTTTATTAGTTTTTTTAATAGTTTATATATTAACTTTGTATTAGTTTCAACTTTGTTATTTTATAAATATAATAAGTCGAAATTGTTTTGTTAAATCGATTTACTTTTTTTGTAGTTATTAATACAAGCTTTTAATATTTTTTAAAACTAAATTTTTTGTTTTTTTAATATTAAAGTTGTTATTAAAATAATTTAAAGTTATAATATAATTATATTTAATACTAGCTTTATATTTAAGTATATTATATTTAAGTAATAGCAGTTTGTAATAGCTAAATTAAAAAAAAAAAAAAAATCAGCTAATAAATATAGCTAATTAATTAAAAAATAAAAAAAGCAGTAAAAATAATTAAAAATAAAAGTTATATAAAGTTTTTATTGATTTAATATATATAAGTTTATTAAAAAATATAATATTTAAATTGTAATAAAATAAACTAAATATTAAGTTTAAGTTACTGTTTAAAAATAAAAAGTTAAATATAAATATAAAAAGAACTAATTAGTTTTTATTAAAATTGGAATTTTTTAATTTAATAAACTTAGGCTTTTTTTTAATTTTGTTTTTTTTAGCAGCTTTTTTAGCAGCTTTCATTTTTTTTGCAATTTTTGCTTTTTTTATAACTGCTTTTGTTTTTTTTTTAATTTATAAAATAGTAAACTATATTTTTTAGTTCTTTTTTTATAAAAAAAAAAACAAATGTTTTAGTTTATTTATAATATATATACTAATAATTTTTTTTAATTTGTTATAAAGCTATTAAATTATAAAATGTTTAATTAATATTTGATTTTTTATATTTAAAATTATTAATTTTTTAAAGTTTGTTATTAGTACAACAATATAAAAAATACTTATAAAACTATACTTTTAATTGTTTTATTAATAAAAAAAAAATAAATAAATAAAATAAATAAAAAAAAAAATGTTTAATAAATATACAAAATAAACTATTTGTAATTAATTTATATTAGCTTTTATAGTAATTTTATTATATTATATTAAATTAAAAATATATACAAGCTTTATTTATAAGTTAACAAAAGTAATATATTAGTAATTGTATTTTTTAATACTAAATATTATAATTTTAAAAGCAATTTATTAAATTTATATGTTTTATTTTTTAATATAAAGTTTTTTAATATTATTTAGTTTAATTATATAATATAAACTATAGTAATTTTTAATTTTAATTTTAAATAATATATTAAAGTTATAGCAAGCTTTATTAATAAACAGTTTTATATAAACTTAAATTTTTATTTTAGCTATTTAATTATGTTTTTTTATTTTTTATATAGTAATAAATAAATAGTGCTTTTATTAATTAATTTATTGCTTATTATAGTTATATAAAAGTATAAAGTTTTTAAAAAAAAACAATGCTTTAACAAAAAAGAAATATAAAATATTTGCAAAAATATACTTTTAAAAAAATTGTAGCTACTAAAATAGTTTAAATAGTTATATTTTGTTTAAATAAAACAAGTTAATAAAATATAAAAAATTGTCGACTTTATTTTTGTTTAGTTATTTTTTATTGCAGCATTTATTAATTTGTAAATTTTTTATTATTATAAATATAATTAACAAGCTAGTTAATTTTGTAAAAATTTTTTCGACTTGCTTGGCTAGTTTTTAAAAAAGTTTAAAATAAGCTTTATTTTTTAAAATAATTTATTTTTTATTAATTTTAAATTGTATTATTTATAAAATATATATTATAAAATTATTAACTTTTTTAATGCTTATATTTTTTTTTTTTTTTATAATGTTAGTTATTTTAAAGCAGTTCTAAAAAAATAAAATTAAATTTATTAAATAAATAAAGCTACAGTATTAATTATTATTTTGTTTTAATAAAAAAAAATAAGTTGTATAGTTTGAAAGCAAAAAGTTAAAAAAGTAAACAGTAATATTTTTTTATTAAACAGTTTAAAAATAACAAAATGTTTTTTTATATTTTGTAATAAAGAAAATAAATATAAAAAAATTAACAAAAAAAACAAGTTTTTATAAAATATTATAAATTATAAAGTACTAATAAAAACTACTATAGTTAAAATTGTAAATATTTTTAAAAATAACTTGCTAAGCTTTTTTTTTTATATTTGTTTTAATAACTTTATATAAATATATATAACTTAAAAACTTTAAAAAAACATTATTAAAAGTAAAATTATATATAAACTTTTTTATGTTATAAAAAATAAAATATATTATTGCTGTTAATTTTAATAAAATAAGCTACAATTATATTTAATACTTAAAAATTATATTAATTAAAAATTTTAGTTTTTTAATTTGTTATATTATAGTTTATTTATAATTATTTAAAAAATTATAGTTTATTATATATTTAAAATTTAAAAGTAAAAATGTAAAAAAGCTATAATATTTAATATAACAATTAAAAGTTTTAATATAAGTATTAAATATTTATTAATTTTTTTTAGTTTTTTTTTTAGTTAAGTTTTTATTATAATAAAAAGTTAAAAAAGCTATTAAGTTATTTTTACAAACTATATATTAAATTATACTTTTATTGTTTTTAAAGCTAAAATATATTTTTTGTTTTAATAATATTACTATAATATAAATGTAAAAATAAAATAAAAAATAAAATTAA
Source organism: Hypoxylon argillaceum (assembly GCA_022495175.1). Classification (NCBI taxonomy): domain Eukaryota; kingdom Fungi; phylum Ascomycota; class Sordariomycetes; order Xylariales; family Hypoxylaceae; genus Hypoxylon; species Hypoxylon argillaceum. Next base: position 7,941 of record MU378426.1, on the reverse strand, counting down.
AAAATATGTTAATTTAATAGTTGTTTATATATAATTTTAATATTTTTATTATAAATATAATAGTAAATAAATAAAAGTATTAAAATTGTAAATAAATAAAAATATAAAAATATAAATAAAAAAAATAAATTAAAAAAAGATTTTTTAAAAAGTAAAAATTAATGCAGTAAATTTAAATAAAAAAAAGAAATAAAAGTTAATAATATATTTAAGTTTAATATTTTTATTTAATAATTTCTTTTTATAACTTTTTTAATATAAAATAAATAGTAAAAAAAATGTTACTTTTTTAAATTATTAAAAAACTTTATATAATTAACTAAACTTTTTAAATATTTTTAAAAAGTTGTTTATATTATATAAAGTTTTATAGCTTAATAAATAAATAAACAGCTTTTTTTAAATTTTTTAAACAGCTTATAATTTTTAAACAACAATTTTACAACAGTTATTAGTACTTTAGTTTGTAAACTTTTTAATTTATATATAAACTATTATTTAATTAACTATTTAATTTAACTTTTTAAAATTAAATTAAATTTTTAAAAGTAGTTATATTTGTTTATTTATTAATATATAAAATTTATTACTTTTATTAGTTATTTTTTTTTTTTGTTAAAATTTTAGTTATTTTTAATAAATTTTAACTATAATATAACACTTTTTTAGTTTGCATTTTTTTTATTTATATAGTTTTTTTTTTTAAATTAATAAATTTTTTAAGTTTTTAGTAATTTTTTTTTAATATATTTTTTTTTAACAATTTTTATAACTTATTTATATTTTTGTTATAAAATTAAAAATATATACAACATTATTATATTTGTTAAAAGTTATTGTTTTTAAACTTAAAATTAATACTTTGTTTTATTACTAAATTAAAAAGTTTTTAGTTTTTATTGTTTTAATGATTAATTTAAACTATAAAAGTTTAATAGTTTAAATATAATTAATAAAGTGTAGCTTATTAATAAAAAGATCTATAAAATAAAGTTTTTTAATATTTAATAAATTGTAAATATTTAAAAAACTTGTTAATTTTTAGCTTTTTTAATTAATTGTACTATATTATAAATTTTAGTATATTTTTAGTTCAAAATTTTATATAATATTATTAAAAGTTAATATATTTGCTAAAAAATACATTTTAATATTTTTAAAAACTTTAGCGTTTTTTAGTTTATTTTTATTACTATTAATAAAGTTTTTAATTAAAACATTATTTTTTATACTTTTTATATTAAAACAAGTTAAACTAGTTTTTAAAATAAATATATTTTTAGTTTTATATATAACTATTATAAAACTAAAAGCTTTTATATTTAACAATTTAGTATTTTTAATATAGTTTTTTGCAAATTTTGTAAACACTGTTTTATTTGTTTTAAAATATATAATAAAACTAATATATAACTATTTTTTAAATATATTTTAATTTTTAGTTTTGTTAACAATATTTGCAAAAATTACAAATTTATAGTTTAAAAGGTTTATTATATCTAATGTTACAACGATTTAGCAATTAATTAATTTAAAATAAATAAACAAACTATTAAGTTTAAATTATATATTTGTTTTAATAATAGCATTATTAAATTTATTATTTTTTTTTTTATAACTTATAAATTAATTTAAGTATAAATTAAAAGTTTAGTTAATAAAAAAAAATAGTTAAATTAATAAAAAGTTACTTTATTTATATATATTAAAAATTTTTAGCTTTTTATATTTGCAATATTTTAAATATTTTTGTAAATATAATATATATTAACTTTTAAATCAAAAATTTTGTTTTTTATTATTAATATTAAACTATTAAATTAATAAAAAATAAAACTAATGCATAAAATATAAAAAAAAAAATCGCAAAATAATTAAATGTTAACTTTATATACTATTAAAAAATCTATTAATTTTACTATAATAATGTTTTATATAAAATCTTTATTGTTTAAATTTTGTTTTTTTTTTTAAATATTTAAAAACTTTCAATTGTTTTATAGTTTAATATTTACAGTTTTAAGTTTTTTAACTTTTAGTTAAACTATTATACATTTAACAATTAGTTCTTTTTTTTTGTTATTTATATTTAAAGTTTTATTAAAGTTATTTATTTGTTTAAAATTATTAGCAACTTTTTTTGCAGTTTATATATTTTTATATATATTTATAAGTTTTTAATAACTTTTGTTATTTTTAACGAACTTTTTAAGCTTATTTATATAAAAAGTACTTTTGAATTTAGTATTATTTAAATTTTTAAGCTTATATTTACTTCTTTTAAAAATTTCGCTGATTTAATAAAATTTATATTACTTATAAAATAGCTTTTTATTATTGCTTATATTAATTTCAAATTTTTTATTATATAAAAATACTAATATATTAATTTATAAACAGTTTTTAATTTTATAAACGTTATATTAATTTTTAGCTTGTATTTAATTCTGCTTTTTTTAAATAATAATTTAATAAACTTTGTTAATATTTTTTTGCTAATATTTTAATTAACAAATTTATATTATAATTATATTTTTAATATTTTTAACTTTGTTTTAGTTTAAAATTTTTTATAAAAAAATAACATTTTTAATAAATATAATAAGCAGTTTTTTGTAAATTAGCTTATATATATTACATTTATAATATTTAATAAAAATACAATTAAATTAAACAACTATATTTAAATAGTTTAGTTAGCTTTTTTTAATATTTTGTATTAACTTTATTAAACTTATTTTTAAAAAAATATGTTTTTTTTTAATAAGTTTTTATAATTGCAAATAATATATTAAACTAAAAGTCAATTTATATTTTATTTTTACAGCAGCTTTTTTAACTTTTTTTTTAAACTTTAAACTATTGTTGTATTTTAACTTAATTAAAACATTATATTATTTAAAAATTCTGCAGTTTAAAAACTTATAAATATTTTTAGCAGTTTAGTTTTTTAAAGCTTTAGTTTTTATATATTTTAAAAATTTACAACAAGTTTTAATAATATATTTTTTTTTATTTAATAAAAATATAATTTAAATATTTATAACTTAAAAAACTAAAAAGTTTATAAATATGTTTTAATAGTATTTTTTTTTAAATTTACTTTTTTAAAATTTTTAATATATAGTATATAACTTGATTATTTTATAAATATTACTATAAAGTTCTTTTTAGTAATATTATTAAATGATTTATTAAATAGTTCTTTTTTTTTTTTAATATATAAAGTTATTATAACAAGTTTAAATTGCTTGTTTTTAAAGCTTTTTAATATTTAGTACTTAACGAAATAAATATTTTAAAGTTGTTTTTTTTTATAGTTTATTATTTTAAAAAAAATACTTTATAGTTTGCTTTTTAAAACTAACTTTATATTAAATATTAATTATTTTTAAAAAATATTATAAACTAATTAAAAAGTTAGTTATAATAAAACTTTGTTAATTTTATTTTTTTATAAATTTAAATATTACTTTATATAATTTTATATTTTTTAATAAATAATATTTATACTGTTTTATATTTTTTATACTAATTAAAGCTGCATTTATAATTTAAGCTTTTTTTTTGTTTAATATTAAAGTTAAATTATAGCTTTTTTAAAAGTTTTATTAATTTAATAATATAAAATTGTTAATATAAATTTATATAATATTAAATTAAATATTAATAAAATTATCAATATTGCTTTTTTATTTGTTGTTTTTTTTGTTTAAAAGTTTTAGCAGCTTTTTTAATAAGCTATTTGTTATAGTATACTTTTTTTTAACAATATAATATATTTTAAAATCAAATATTTTAATATAAATAATTTATTATATTAAAATTGCATTAAATAAAACAAAAAAGCTGTTATTAAATTAAGTTATTAATACTTTAGTGTTAATTTTTAAATAAAAGCAAATTTTATAAAAATAATTGTATAAATATTTAAGCGTTTTTATTATAGCTAAATATTTTTTTTTAGTAATATTATAGTTTAGTTTTAAACTTTTTTAATAATTTAACTTATATTAAGCTAGTTTGATTGTATTATTAATTAGTTAAACTAAAATAAATTTTTATTTTTTGTTAAAAACATTTGTTTTAATTTATATAAAACTGCTTTTATAATTAATTATAATAAAAATAAAAGTATTAATTAAAACATTTTTAAAAGTTTATATAGTTTTATATTAAAGCGCTTTTTATATAAAAGCAATGTTTTTTTAAATTAAAATAGTTAAAAATAAAGTAATAATTAAATATTTTTTAATTTAAATATAATAATATATTATAATATTTAAAAAAAATTTTATATATAAAAAACTAGTACATTTGAACTACTTTATAATTTTAATTATTTTAACTTTTATTAGTTTTTAGCTATAAATACTATATATATAGTTTATAATTTTTATTAAAAATTAATACTATTTATTTTTAGCGCTGCTAATAGTTAAATTAGCTAACTTAAAATTAAACAATATAATATTAATATTTTTGATATATTTTATTATAAATTGTTTAATATTTAAAACAACTTTTTAATTTTTATAGCAAGTAATAAAACTTTTAATAATAACATTGTTAAAAAAAAGTTTATATTTATAAAATAAAACATTATATAAAACTTTTAATAAAATTTTTAAAAAATAAGCAATAAAATTAATATAATTTTAAAATAAAGTAATTATTTATAAAGTTTTTAAAAGTATAAAAAAAGCAATATATATATAACTATATTTATTTAAAAATATTTAGTTATAATTAAAAAATAAATTAACAACTAATAGAATTTTATATATAATAAAATTTTTAATAAACTTATTATAACTTTTAAAAAAATTAACATTTTTTATAAAAATATTATTTAGTTTAATAGTTAAATTAATTAATTAAAACTTTTTATTTATTTTTTTAACAACAAATTAAATGTTATAATAAAATAAATAAAACTTTTTTAATACTTTATTTTTTAATTATATTTTAAATATTTCAATAACTTTTTTTTTTAATAAATTAAAAATTAAGATTTTTTTTATTTACTAAGTTTTATAAAAAACTGTTTTAATTATATATAAAAGTACAACTTTATTTTTAAGCTTGTTTATTTTTGAAAAGTTTTAAATTAGCATTATTTTTTATTTAAACAAAATTTTTAGCAATATTATTTTTTTTAATTTTGTAAATTTTATACTTTTTAAGTTTTTTATAAACTTTTATACTTTTTTTAGTGTTAATTTAGTACTTTTTACTGCTTTAACAAATCTAAATTAAATTTAAATAAACATTTTTAAAAATAAAAGCTAAATAAACAAGTTATAATTTAAAAATTTTAGTTTTTTTAACAATAATATAAATGCTAATTAGTTAATATAATTGCTGCTTTTTTATAAAATATTAAAATTAATGTTTTAAAAATATATGCTGCTAATATATAATTTTTAATTGTATATATGTTTATTTAAATTAATTAATTTGTTTTTTTTTTAATTAATTAATACTTTTTTTTTTAATGCTAACTTTTTTTAATTGTAAAATTTTAATAATATAAATGTTGAACTAATAATCTAACAGAACTTGTAACTAAATAGATAAAAAATACAGAGACCTACTGGGATCTACAGGACCTACAGGTCCCATGTACACACACATGTAAATAACCTGTGTACAACTTTTTTAGTCATATTTTCTTTTATAAAATATACATACAAATCAATATAGAACTTTAAAACTTAAAAACAAACTTTAAACTTTACAAATTACTCCGAATCTTTTTGTATATATATATACAAAAAGTTCTATTAATACTAATTAGTAATTATAAAATGCGATTATAGATTAATAAAATAAAAAAGCAAAAACTGGTTATTATTAAAAATAACTTTTGTACTACATTTTTGACTTTTTTGTACAATAGTAAGCAAGATGTACTTATTATTAAAAACTAAAAACGTATTAAATTAACTATTAAATAAATAAAGCTTAATTATTGCAAAATTAAAATTTTTTTTACAATAGTTTAATTAACTTTTATATAAAAATCAACAAAACTATAAGCTATTTTATATATTTAACTTTTTGACTACTTTATTTACTTTATAACTTTTATTTTTTTACTTTTTATAATTATGTCGATACTGACAACAAAAGCAGCAGCAGCAGCTGCAGCAGCAAAACAAGCTTAAAACAATAATTCAACAACTTTATACAATAAAAATAACTTTATATATAAAAAAATAGCCGAAAGCAGCAAAATTTAAATAAAAGTTTAAAAAAAAGAAATAAATTTAAAATATTAAAATATAACTATTAACTTTAATATATTTTTAAAACTTATATAATTAACAACATATTTTATATAATGTTTATATAACTATATATAACTAGAAGTTAAAAATAAACAGCTTATACAAATATTTGCAATTAATTTTGCAAATTAAACAAAACTTATGTTTATAAATGTTAATTATACATTTAAACAAAAATTTGACATTATAATTAAATATAAACAAGCTAAATATTTATACAAAATATTATATAAAAATAAATTTATATATATTTTTAAAAAATATATAAATAAAAATAATAAAGATTTAAATAACAATATGTTTATATAAACAACTTCGGTATTTATATTAATAAATATATTAAAACTTTAAATTGTATAAACAAATTATTTGATATTATAATTAATTATATTAAAACTAACAACATTAGTATTTATTTTAATATTTAAAACAAATAACTAAATATTTATTTTTATTATATAAATAAAAACTTAAAAATTTATATTTACTTTTAAAATTTTTACTGTATATTTTGTATTTTTTTTTATATATAAAAATCGATTATATAAACTTTTTTTTATTTAAATTATTTATAATAGTTTAATTAAAACAGTTTAATTTATTATGTTTACTAAAATATAGCGATTTAATTAAAACTACAGCAGTAAGCTATATAATATATTATATAACAAAGCTTAAATTTTTATTTCAATATATTATTAATTTAAAATTATTAAAAAACAATACTATATAATATTTTTTTTTGTATTAAAAAAAAAAGCTAAATAGTATTATTTTAATTATATTAGTTTAATATATAAATAAAACAAAATTTATATAATATTTAACAATTATTTTAATATAACAATTAATTATAGTTAGTATTAAACTAATTAAACTATAATTACTTTTGTATAAATAAAATAAAACAATTTAATAAAAACAATGTTTAAAATATTAAAAATTATAATTAATAAGCTTTAATTTATATAATATATTTTAAAACTTAGCTACTATAAAAAAATATTACTTTATATAATAGTTATATAAGCATGTTTTAGTATATTTAAGTTTAAACTTGTTTTAATTAATTAAAAATTTATATATAAAACATTGTTTTTTAATTTGTAAATAGCGCTATAAATTTTTTTTAATCAAAAAATAAATTATTATTATATAATAAATGTTTATTTTGTTAACAAACAATATAATATTAAATATTTAAAATAATTATACAATTATAGCTTAAAAAAAAACTTTCGCTAAAAACTACAGCAATTATACAATAAAAATAACAGAAATAACAAAAAGTGCTTTATTTATAAAAAACTTAGTTATTAGTTTATTAATTATAGCTAATAAAAAAAATTAAAAACAAAAAAGCAATATTTTGCTATATATAATACTTTAAAATAAAAAGCTTTATTATATAAAAAATATAATATATTTGTATTAAACTACAAAAGTAATAAAAACTTTTTATATAATAGTAAATTTAATAATAATTTAAACTTTAAAATTAAAAATAAAACAGTTCAATTTTTAATAAATTTAGTATATTTTTATTATATAATAAAAAAAAATATATATATTTAAAACTAAATATTAATATTAAACAATTTTTATTTAAATAGTTAATATAATATAAAGTATTAAAATATTTTATAAA
>MU378425.1:0-26682 GCA_022495175.1 Hypoxylon argillaceum | reverse complement strand
TATTTATTATTTATATTAATTTTATTATTTTATTAAAACAATATTAATTTAATTAATAAATAATTAAATATTAAAAATATTTAATTAATATTTAATAATATTAAATTTTTAATTAAAGCGCTAATATAATTTATAAAAAAATAAATATTTATATAAATAATATTTTTTTTATTAACAATTATTTTTTAGTTGTTAAAGTTTATTTATTTAAAATTAAATATATTAATATTATTATATTTAATTTTATATATATTGTTTTTAATAAAGTTTAAATTTGTTTTAAAAATAATATAATAAAAATTACATTTATATTTTAAAATAAAATTATTATTACTATTATTAAAATTGTTAAAAAACAATTTTTTAATATTGATATTTTTTAAAAAAAATAGCTACTTTTTAATAAAAATAAATATAAAAATAAATATAAAAATAAAAGCAAACTTTAATTTAAATATAAACAAAAATATAAACTTTAATATAAATATAAACATTAATATAAAATTAATATTAAACTAAAATATAAATATATTAAAATTTATTAATAATTTAAATGTTTAATTATAAAAAAAGTTGCTAATAAGCAAAAAAAAACAAAAATATAAAAAAAAAAAAAAAAATTAAACAATAATATAAACATATTAAAATATTTAATATAAACTTTTTAATTTGTTTTTATAACAAAGTTAATTTTATTAGTTAAATTATATATTTTTTTTTAAAAGTTAAAAAATTTATTAAACTTTTTTATTATATTATTATTTGATTTTTTTTGCTTTTTTAATATTATTTATTAATTAATTAACATTATTTTTAAATAATTTATTATTTGTTTTATTATTTTTATATTTTATTAAAACAATATATAATTAAAAATTTATAACTATATAATATTATATATATAATTAATAATAAATTTATTAAATTTAAATTTAATTAAAACAATAACAATTATATTAATATTAAAAGTTTTTAATAAACAATTAAATTTAAATTAAATTTATATAAATTAATTAACTAAATTAAAATATAAATTATTAAATAGTAAGTTTAACGTTTTATTTAATAAATATTTAAAAAAAAGTAAACTTTTTTTTTTTTTTTAATTTTAATTAATATAATAAAAATGATATAAAATAAACTATAAATAATAAAAATATTTATATAATTATTAATTAAAATATATATATTTTTAAATAATTAATTAAATAAAAAAATACTTTATATTTTAAATAAACTTTTTTTAAAAAATATATATTTTTAATTAAATTATTAAATATATTTTAACAACTGTTTTTTTTTTATAATTTGTTAAAAAATTAAATATATATACTTTAGTAAAAAAGATTTATAAATATTTACAAAAGTAATAAATATTATTGCAATAAAGTATATTTTTATAATTAAATATGCTGCTATTTTTTAAAATATAAAAAAATATTGTTAAACTTGCTTTTTATATTAACATATTAAACTATTTACAAAATTTAACAAAAATATAAAACAAAATAATATTAAATAAAAATAGTATAAAAAAACTAAACTATTAAAATGTTAAATATTTTTACAATATTAATATTTGCTTTATTTAAATTAATTGTAACAATTTAATATAAATATATATATATATACTACTATTAATAAAAAAAATCTTTTTAACTTTAAAAAATTTAAAAAATAATAATATAGTAATAATTTAATTTAATTTTATAATAAAACTATAAAAAATATTAATTTAATAAATATAATTAAAAATAATTAAATAAAATAATAATAAAAAGTAAAACATAAATTAAATAAAAAAAAGAATTTGCAGCAATTTTTAAAATTTAAAGTTTAATTATATGTATAAGTTTTTATAAATAAGTTTTTATAAGTTTTTATTTAATTTATAAATATATATAAGTGCTACTTTTTTTATAAGTGTTAATTAATATAGCTTATTTTAAAAAGTGCGTTATTTTTATATAAGCTTTTTTATTTAAAACTTTTAGCGGTTTTTATTATAATAGTTATAATAACTTAAAATAATTATTTTAAATTTTTAAATAAAATTTTCAATTTAAATTTATTTTTATATAAAAATATAATTAAAAAAAATAATATTAATATTTTTTAATAAAAAAATAAAACTAATTTTAAATATTAAAATATTATTATTAATTGAAATAATTTAATTATTTTAATATAAATATTAATATATTTTATATAATATTTAAAAAAAATATTTATAATATATTATATAATTATTAATATTAAAAATTCTTTTTTTGTTATTTATATAAATATTAATTTTAAAATGTTTATAAAAGTTATTTTATAAACTTTTTTAAAAAAATCTTTATTATTTACTTTATTTAAAATTATTATAATATTTTGCTTTTTTTTTATTATAAAACTATTTTTAATTATTTTATTATTTTTAATTAATAAGTTTATTTTTATTTTATTTTTTTAAAAATATAAAAAATGTTTTTTTTTATAAATTTTTTATTTATTTTTATAATATTTAAAACTATTGTTTTATAATATAATTTAAACATTATAATACAATAGTTTAATATATTATTAATTATTTTAACGTTATAAATTTTTTGAAATTAAATAATTTAAATAAAATAAATAATTTAAAAAGTTTTTTAAAAATTAATAATAAACTTAAAAAATTTAATAATATTAATATTTTTAATATTTATTTTAATAATTTTATTAAATTATAAATTAATTTATTTCATAAATTTTTTATATTTTTATTTATATTTAAATTTAAAAATTTGTTATATTATTATATTATGCTTTTTTAATTTATTATATTATTTATTAATTATTTTATTTGTTTTTATATATATTAATTTATAATCAAAATATATTATTTTATATATTTATTTAATAAGTTTAATAAATTTATTTAATAAATATTACAATATTTTATTGTTATATTATAATATTATTTAAAAATTAAACAAAATATTTATTAAAAAATAATAAATTTAATAATTAATATATTAAAAAAATTAATGTTTATATTTATACATTTTATTATTATTAATATTTTTAGTTTTTTTAATTAAAAAGTTTATATAAATTTAAAAATTAAATAAATTTATAAATTTTTATTATAAACTTTTATAATAAAATTTTCTTTTTATAAATAAAAATTATTAAAAAAATAAAAAATAATTATAATAAAAGTTATTATTTTAATAATTTTATTAGTTATATATATATAATTTATTATTTAATAAAATCTAAAAATTAATAAAACTTTTAATTATTAAATTTAATATATATATTTTATTATTATATTAATAACTAGTTTTAATTTAAAAAAACTATTTAACAAGCTTTTTTAAATATGTTATATAAATTATTTAATATTAGTTATACTACTTATATAATTAATACATGCTTTTTATACACAAGCCTTAAGCTTGTTAAAAAAACCTCAAATCTAACACGTTAAAGATCTAAAAACCACATTAAAAATCTTGGAGTGGTTTGGAGATAAACCGCCTGCTATAATTAGTAATTAATGCGTAGTCCGTCTAATTCTGCTTTTTGAGAGGAAATATTCTCACCTGTAATCTTAATCACCCTTTCAATCCACCGACGACGAATTATAAACTGTTTAGCTTAATCTACGCACCTATTATTCTAAGCCTAATCAAACTTTTAACACCTGATAAGAGAGTCGTTATGCGCCTTCTCAACGTCAAATCGAGACAGCTTCGTGAATTCTTTGACGACAAAACTCCCTACTATGCCATACTTTCTCACACATGGGGAGAAGATGAGGTACTCTTTCAGGATCTAAAAAACCTTGATTATATCAACAAAAATGGCTACGCTAAGATCGACTTTTGTTGCCAACAAGCTGAGGCGGATGGTCTCGAATGGGTGTGGGTTGACACGTGCTGCATCAACAAAGATAGTTCCGCCGAGCTTTCAGAGGCCATCAACTCCATGTTCCTCTGGTATAAAAATTCGGCCGTGTGCTATTCCTATCTTTCTGATGTATCACTTGATGAGGACCCTTCGCACCCTAGCTCAGATTTCCGGGAAAGCCTATGGTTCACGCGCGGTTGGACATTGCAGGAGCTATTGGCTCCTGAACGCAGGGTATTCTACGATGCAAATTGGTCTCTGATAGGAGCAATCCAAGATCCTTTAGGCAAATCTCACTTCACGTTGCCTAACTCTACTCGTACTATTCAACGCAGCTCTTGGTCTAGCACTTTTTCCGATGAAGGGAGATTAAAGACGCTGGAGTTGGGTGACATTGTCGAAGATATTACAGGTATTAGGGAGTCTATTATCACACATCAGAAAAAGCCTGCGACAATAATTGTTGCTGAGAAAATGGCTTGGGCCTCTACACGCCAAACCTCGCGTGTAGAAGACATGGCTTACTGTTTACTTGGAATTTTTGGAGTTAACATGCCTCTGCTCTACGGCGAAGGAAGTCGCGCATTTGTAAGATTGCAAGAGGAGATTATTCGAGTCATTTATGATCATTCGATCCTCGCTTGGGGCTTTGGAGTCCGCCGTGAGGATAGGGATGACGTTCGGGATTGGGACCTGTTTGCCAGGCATCCATGCGTCTTCGGGACGTTTGGTGACATCGCTAGCCCTGTCAAGGCAATAATTGGTGGCCCACACTATTCTAAGACCAACCTAGGGCTACACATAGATTTGCCTATTATTTCCTTTGAGGGAAAAGATAAATCATTTATCGGGGAGAACCGACTTAATCTGCCCTACGCTTTGGCGCTCTTAGATGTATCGGTGGAATCCACCACTAATAAAGAAGGCCGCCTAGCAATGCCTCTTATCCTTCTACCTGGAAGCGGAGATCATCGCATAGCGGTTAGGTGCCGAGAGAGTATGCCTTTCATCGTTCCAACTGCGGTTTTAGACATAGCAAAAAGGGGTATGGTCTATCTTTCGGAAGGGGATCCCTTCACAGAAGGTCAAATCGGGACGAAGACGAACTTGATAGCGCTAGTCTCGCCACTAGGTTGGGTACTTTCTGAATTCTTTCCACCGACTGGGTTAGAAGTGCAGGAGATAACCAGAGAGACGGTACAAGTTGTGTCGAATACGAAAGTCAAAAATATTCTCTTCCGTTATTATCACCCCGAGGAGGGATCTCTTCTGCTTCTTCTCACTTCGACCCGAGTGCGCTCTATGCATGCTATACATTCAGCTAGTTGGTGGGCTACGATAGCTACGGTGGCTAATAGCAAGAATGACTGGTCTCTCTGGAGAACGTTACTAGAGCCAGACTACGAGGAATTCAACTTTGAAATGCTACTTAAAAATCCCCTTCGCTGGGGCAAAAGTTGCAAAATATCTCAAGGAAAGAGGGCCATTTTGACTAAGCGCCACAAAGACTGGAAGCCTGGCAATCATGTGAAGATAGTGATAAAATAAGCATTTCTGTGTTGAGGATAGGGGTATCGCAGTTCAGGCTGCCGGTGATACCAGAGATGACTTATTGTCACACTAGTCTGGCCTCTGGAGTGCGGCGTGTGTGATTTACACGTTCTATTTTAATGTATAGCGTCTCTCCTGTCTAATGCTAGACTAAATCATCAACACAATACATCCCGCCGATAGGCCTGTGAGCCTACTCCCCTCCAGCTTCCTAAATATCATTCGATACTACTTAATATGTCCATTTCACTATACCATCGTGCTCTACTACTCAAGTAGCGGTGCTATAAAGTGATCGATACTCTGAAACGTACTTTTACAGCTAGGCACTTACCATGCTTATGGGACAGAAGCGTTCGCTCTCTATTTTCTCCTAAAATGGCTCGAGCGTGGGTTAATATAGAATCTAGCAACTTGAACAAATCCATACTAGCCACGCTCTAGCACATAACAACAGTCAGACACTTCACGAAGATGTCCGAGGATACTAAGGGAACGCCTTGGTTTTGGTATAAGGAGCTTTATTAGCAAGGGTGCTATCTATGACTGACTAACCAGTAAGCATAGCTAATAGTGAGGATCCACGGCGAAGCCACTCCGTTCCAAGGAGCGAAGCACGGAAGACTTTGATCCACTGACGAGACGGACGCGTTTCATCTTCAGGGTGGTAGGGCGATACTCGTCGACGAACCGGAGTAGGTCACTCCTGTACACGTAAAGGCCATGCAACGTGCATTTCCTGGGACGAGCCGTCGAGCGCCGAGCTTTGTCCAATCGAACATCGAACTGTGGGTAACCGGTGTTTTCGTCAGGAACGTTAGTATCCGCGGTGATACTGACCCAATGAAGGTCGAGACTTTCCAGATGGCGCATCATATCCGGTAGTGCCCGCAAGATCGGCGCTATGCTCTCACCTTGATGCCTAGCATCCGGATCGCGAAAAGGGGGGTGCATACCTCTTGTCGATGGCATTAAACTCAGCGTGAATTGCTCCGAGTCGCGTAGTATTCTCGCAAGGTTCAAGTCCCGCGCAAGAGGCAGAAAATCACGGTAGTCTAGGCCGCAGCCGGTGGATTTAGGAGATAGGTCCAGCTCGCCTACGGATAGGCGAGAGTCTCTAATTGCCTTCATGGTGACCTCGAAGGCACGCCGCCTTACCGACTGCAAGATTGGCCAGAACTGGCGCAGAGCACGGAAGTTGGTGATGTTGGCTCGGAATGAGAGTGAACGAAGGACGCCAGTGTTAATATGATGCTTTAGATTGCGGAAGATGACCGTTAACAGGCGTTGTATTTCATCGATGTCTCTCCAAAACTCCTCTTCAGAATCAAGGTTCATACTGCACCAGATTATAAGATGCTGTACTTCTCTACTTATTTGAAGCCGCTCGGTCCTCTGTGCCAGTCTTTGAAGGTCTGGCACTAATAGGTTCAATGTTTCGCGATGAAAACGTCTCCTGAAGCTGCCCTGTGAAACTCTGTCTTCCATATTGCGACTTGTCAGCCGCAGAGCGCCCGTTTCCTGGACGGTGAGAAACGTCACAAGGTTCTCGGCCAACTCGACTGGGAGGGTTTCTAGATAGCGCGACATGATGGAAGTGCTAAGTGTCTAAGTGTAATATAGTTGGTTGTGAAGAGTTCGGGGGCTTTTCAAGTACTGATGACTGTGAAGTAAACTGTGGGCAAAGTTGGAAGACGAAACCCAAGGAGGATCAGCCCGCGAATTCAAGAGACTTTAATACTACTGTGTAGAATATTGTGTAGGACAAGCTCAAAAGCTTTTCGCGCCGCTATTGTGTCAATCAGTTCCCCTTGCATATGGAAGTTGTACATAATATTTGTAGGGGAATGCATATTGCACACGCGTACCACATGCTCTATTTATTTACGCCAAACATACATGTTTTCCCTATGCACTGTCTAGGAGACTTATTTCTGTCCATGCTTTTGTAGATCTAAAAGGGAGAAAGGGAGAAAAGGACCGTGCATTAGGGAACATGACAAGGTTAGGACATGCCATATAGTCTAATAATAATAGAGCCATGGATTAAGACTAATATCAAATGCGTCAAAAACATAGAGGGGTCAAGTCACGTATACTGAATCGCGGGAAAAGGGGGTATTAGCACGCATACTAAACTAGCGATATTGAGTAAAAGAATAGAGTAGTTCTGGCTGCCTATAGAACATGTGAAAGCATGACGTATTAAAAGCCAAACGCTTCCAGTTGCGTTAACAATGCACAGGAGCTTTGTTTTCAATTTGTTGACTGATTCCCTACTAAGCTAATAGAAAAATTTGTTCGTTAGACACAAACTAGTAGTCTGAGAAACTCCATGAAAAGGGTAGACGCGGAATCGTAAGTACCTCCATGATATCCCTCCCTACTACAATTGCGTTCCTCTATCCTCAAGACCAGGCGGCTATCTGGTTAGAAGGTTTTTCGTTGGCTAGGGAAGCTCTAGCTAGAAGAAGAGCCTGCTTCTCAAGTGGCGAAACACATATATCACAAGGCTAGCCCTTATAGCTACTACGAGGACTAATTACATCACTTAAATTATCCCTTACAAACTTGACTGCCATCCCGACACGAGAGGGAGCGTTGAAACGTCTGTAAGTGTAGTACGATACTAAAAGATTGCCACACATGACTACCTAAGTTACGTAGTAAGGTTCATAGTGATCCCTAGGTAAGGATGGTTCTTAAAATCTGGGTTAGCTGCGTATATCCCTATATGATAAGTCTTCCTGTTAGGGTTATTTGGCTGACCTCTCAGATGA
This sequence comes from Hypoxylon argillaceum, assembly GCA_022495175.1. Lineage (NCBI taxonomy): Eukaryota > Fungi > Ascomycota > Sordariomycetes > Xylariales > Hypoxylaceae > Hypoxylon > Hypoxylon argillaceum. The sequence continues at coordinate 18,466 of MU378425.1, read as the reverse complement.
GTGCACTGCTTATTGCCTGCTTATATCCCTACAAACTTATGACATGTTAATAGATACGTGTTTATTCGCATAGCAACCCGAACTCTATGCGAAGACACCAGGTAGAACATTATAACATCATGCTAGTATTTGAGAAAGTCAACAATTAAAAATGCGCTAAAATCATAAGATGCTTCCAAAGATAACCGAGCTCGCTCCTTACGCCATGCATGTAACCCCCAAGCTAAACTTCAAATGCTCCTTACTTCACCCTATAATATCCTGTCATGGCTCGTGATTCCGGTGGAAAGGTTTAAGGCTCGGCTTTTCTACCGTAGACAACCTCGACGAGAAAGTATGGTTGTATTCGCAAATCGCGCATCTCTTTGCGCACACGCGCCAAAAAGACCGTTACCTGCTGCTCGGACCAACCCAAGGCGTTTGTAAACAAGTACATAGCATAACCTAGGATCGTGGCACGGTTAGTACATGGCCTCATGTGGGAGGTACCGAGGGGGTCGTAATCATATGTAAACTACTGTTCTGAGTTAACATAATGAAGACCTTACCATCTAGATCTTGCTCCATCGCAAGCCGCGAGAAGGCGCCCAGTTGCTGCATCTTCTGGTCCATGGCCCAAGGCGTTGCAGGGAGTTTGAACCTCCTCGAGCGGACGTCCACGAAGCCTGCTTTCTTCATACAGGCTGGGATTGCGTCATCGTCGACCATGCTCATGCTGCGGCCGTATTTCGACGAAGCCTGTATTGCAGCACAACCCCGCAACTGTTAGCTACACCGTCACCTTCCACAGACAACAGAACGGAACCAATAATAGCAGATGCTAAAAAAAAGACGGTCAGGTTACTGACTTCGTTGAAAAGGCGCCCCCAATCATACAACGCCGTGCCCTCCCTCACGCTACCGTCGTCACTCCGCAGGTTCACAGAGGGGTCGACGACCTCGACCCAACCGCCGACCTTACACGCCCGGTAGGCCTCGGCGTAGAGCGCGTCATAGTCCGAGATGGAGCCGAACAGATAGCGCATGTGGACGAAGTCGAAGCTTTCCCGGGGGAACGTCCAGGCCTGCGTGCAATCCTCGATCTCGAACTTGAGGTTCGGTGGCACCCACTCGGGCTGCGAGGGCGATACGTCGGTGCCGATGACCTCGGCTTCGGGGTGAGCATCCGCGAAATCACTAGATCGATCAATCGAGCACGTCTCAGTAAGTGAGTCTATTACAGTAGCAGGGGCGATGCTTTACATTGCCCAGATTCCTACAAAACCGCATGTTAGCTAACGTCGGGGCCGAGGGGTTGCACCGCTGTGAGCCGGTGGTGTTGTCTCACCGGTTCCGCAGCCTACGTCGAGGACTCTTATTGCGCCTTCGTCGATGGGTGCGAGATACAGCTTGTTATCGAGTAAAAGCGTAAGGCAGTGATGCCTGAAATGAGTAGAGCATGTCAGCTGCGAGCTGAGGCGGTGCACTCATTCATGTTAGGGACCATCTTACACGCAATCCATGCTCTCAAGGTGTGCATCATCGTTGGGTGTCCTGGAATCAAGTTAGTGAGATGTGCGAGTGAATGAATTGCGACGTAAGATGAGATTTCACCAATGTTCAGCAGTGCCTTGCAATGAGTGATATGTCCGCCCGTGTATTGTGCGATATTCTAGTATGCTCGCAGACAGCGATGCCGTCGTGCTAGCGCTGTCATCGACCGCCATTATCAGCATCATGTTACGATTCTGGTTTCAACAGCAATAGCAGTTTTATGACAACTCACGCGTCGTCGCCCAGTGCCGAATCCCCATCGTCGTAAACATATTCTTCCTCTTCTTCTTGCTCGTGCTGTTGCTGAGGGGTAATGACATGTCAGTTTTTCACCGCGTCTTCGCAAGTGTGGCGTCAAGCTAGGCTAGGAACAGGGGGGGCCAAGCTCTCGAGACGATGCTCGTATGCTCGTACGTACCGGCTCAGTCCAGTGAGTGGTTGTGATAACGGGCGCTGCAGTCACAGACGCCGGAAGCGCTGCGGTTTCAGAAGTCTCTGCAGCCATCGCGAAAACCAGGTCCCTCCCAGTTCTACCCTAATTATTCGGTGCTTTTCGGGGGCACTGGGGAGTTCGTGATGTTGTGGGCAGCCGAACGAACCACCAGAACTGGCATAAGAGAAGAAATTGGGGGAGGGTGTCCGGATTAGTATGTAATAATGACTGAGGCACTTATCTAAGTACAGCGTAGATAGATAGATAGATAATAGACAAATACGACAAGTACTAGAGCAACTAGAGTAGATGCCTACCTACTATGCATACCCATGCGCCATGCATGGCACGGCATACTTACTTGCTGTAGCCAGGCTTAAAAGAATAAGCAGCAGGTGACTTGCAGAGTTGCAGACTTCTTCAGCACGGAGATCGGCTGCGATGGAGAGCAGCGCTCGAGCGCTCTCCCTTGTGATGAGTGACCAGTGACATTTGCACACGCAAACTTGTGCTGTAGAGCTGTAGAGCCTACAGGGGTGCGACATGGCAGATAGGTACCTATGTCATCCCTAACGGTCCTAACCCCTCATCTGTCTGGGAAGGATTCTCCGGGGAGCTTAACCTAGTCGAGCATCTTACCCTTTCTACTATACGCTTCCCCGAAGTCTTTTTCACCGGATAGGTCGTTTTAACCTTATAAACAAGGCTCTTAGCCACGTTATTTTCTTACATTCTATTTATGGCCAGGATTGTGTTCCTGTAGCACACATTTTCCGGCAGCCACGTGAGAATGGAGGAGAGCCGTTCGCGAAAGTATTTATCTAGTTTTCATATCGGAGAAGATGGCCTTCTACATCGTATAGGCACACCATTTCGGTCCTCGCTTAGGTATTTTGGGATTGACAGGCCAACATACCAAGTCATGCAACGTACATAGTACAGCGCCGTTAGAGCGCATTGCTTTTGAGTCTAGACTGATAGGCACACTACTCGCAAACACCGGCAGAAATACGCCAGCATGCGTGTATTCTGCACGCTTTGGGGTTAGTTTGCCATCCATTGTTGAACGCCACATGCTGACGCCAACCCATTGGAGGCGCTCAGGGTATCAAAAGGTCCCGAGATGCAATGTAACCAACACAAAGTTCTCGCTGGGGTCCGGATGGCATATGCGTATTCACCACCGGTGGCTGCATGGGTCGTGGGTTGGGTGCAGGCGATGCTTACATAACTGGAAGGGAAGAATAGAGGAGGAAAAACCTGGACTTATTAATTTCACGATACGCTCGGGAATAAAGCTTCATTGTGCTCCGTCGAATACCTGAGTACGGTCGCCCACAGCGCTTACTGGGTCAGAACCTATCTACTGCGTACCTTGTATTTGGCACCTTAAACCTGTGTTTGGCCTAAATTGATCTGACTGGACCGAACAGGGTTTAGTAGACAGCTTTATTAATAAGCTACATGTTAGGTCGTAACAAACATGCGCGTAGTAGTATAGCTATTTTATTCTATTTTATTTAGCTATGTATTGTGATAAAAGCTACTTAAAGTTGGTTAAATCAAGGGACATAGGGTCAAGTGTATATAGAAGAAGCGCCGCCGGCAACAGTACCGAGGAACTACCTATTCTTTGACCTTTCCCACTACAAGACCACGCATAGAGGACCCTATGATGCCATCGGCGCATAGGCAAACCACTCCTTAACACCCACGCCCCCAAACTGGCCACTCCCCCCCGACGCCGTGAGGACAACACGCAGCGCCGTCGTCGTCACAGTCTGAAAACTCACCTCAGGCGGCGCGTCCGTCGCCGCCGTCGGGTACCCGCCGGACGTCGACACAGCGGCCCACGCGCCCGCGGCGCTCAGGTACTCGGCGCGCCACGACGCGGGCGGCGGCACGCCGATGTTGGAACCCGCGGGCTGGTCCGCGAAGAACGCGACGGCGACCCCGTCCAGTTGCACCGCCGCGTCCCACGTGTACGTCAGCGTGCTCGTCTGCGGCGAGCGCTCCGCCGCGTACGAGCTCCAGTAGTCCGGCGGCAGCGGGCTCGCCTCGACGCGCCCGTCGTGCACCGCCTCCACCCAGTACTGGATCGGCGTCGCGCCCGCCGCCTCCACCCTCGCGCGCGGCGCTATGTTCCGCGTCGGCGGCGCCGCGCCTGCTGCGCGGTGCGTCTGCGTGACTTTCTTGATCGCCGGCGGGGCGGCGCCGTCGTCGAACGCGAGCGCGTCGAGCGCGATGCTGCGCCGGAAGTGCGTGCCGCCGGCCGCGTCGCGCGTGTGGTAGACTAGGTAGTACGTGGCGCCGCCGTCGCGCGTGAAGACGCCCGGGTGCGACGTCGTGCTGGAGACGATGTCGAGCACGACGCCGCGGTAGGTCCACGGGCCTAGAGGGGACGGGGCCGTGCCGTACGCGATGCAGGCGTGGTAGCTCGTGGGCGTGCACGGCGAGGTCGGGCCCGCGTTGTTGCCCGCGTAGAGCATGTAGTACGTGCCCTTGCGCTTCATGAGCCACGGCGCCTCGAAGAACCCCGTCAGCGACGTCACGCGCGTCGCCGACGTGCTCTTGATCGTCACCATGTCCGCGTTTAGCTCGTAGGCTAGGAGCTGCCCGAAGGTCCCGAAGTAGATGTACACGCGCCCGTCATCGTCTACTAATACCGTCGGGTCGATGTTTTGGATGCTGTTTCCGGGCGACGGCACGCTTTGGGATATGATGGGCCCGGATGGATGGGCGTCGGTGTATGGCCCGAGGATATTGTCTGACACGGCGACGCCGATCGCGAAGGGATCCGCGCTGCTCGTCCTCGATTGCGTGACTGGCGCGTATAGGTAAAACTTGCCATTGCCTCCCTGCACGATCTGCGCCGCGTACGCAGTGCCCGACTTCGCCCATGAGAACATGGTCTGTGGCTGCGCGACGTTGGCGTGGAGTGTCCATTGACCACCGCTCGGGTTCGGGTTAGCAGACTCAAAGATCTGCCATTGGTTGATGCCGAAGTTGTTCTCTGTGGCGCCGGCCTGGTCTCTCCCAGAGAGGATGTATACCGTGTTGTTCACGACGATGGGCGCTGGGTCGCCCGAGTAGTATGACCCATCAGCAAGAATGGGATTTCCAGTTGATTGAAAGTTGATCGTTTGCCGGCGCTCTAACGGCGATGAGCTGACTGGAGTGACAGCAAGAAAAGCAGCAACTCCCACAACCCCGAGTAAACGATACATGGTAATTATGGCCATCTCGCCCCCCTTATGGAAGTCCAACTTCTCGCCTAAGTTATCTCTACTATTATGTTATGGCAGGCATGTTCAAAGTGACCGAAATAGGGCATCACATTTAAGTAAAATGGCTAAGTGTAGGTCAATATTTGGATTCGTGGATATGCCAACTCTGTTTCGTGTGGACAGGAGGCAGACGTATTCTTGGCTCATCACGTTTGTCCGCGACTTGCCCAAAATGGCGACTCCTCGTTGATGTTCGGGGCCGGTTAATGCTAAGACGTCACCCCAAAATGCTTGGGTCCCGTCTAGGAATCCCCCGCCGGAGGAACAAATTTCCACGGATAATTGCAGCCCCAGTAAGTAGCGAGGTCTACTATTTAATGAATATCATGAACTCATTTTGCATCATGTAAATAGACGCTTCTCGGTAACGTACCTTTAAGTCTCACGAGCGTTGCCGTAGCCTAGAACAAGACGGTCGTAAACATATTGTAGAACTCGTTTCGATTCTTTCCAAGGTTCGTTAATCTTATACACTTGCTAACTCATTATCAGCTAGCACGTTTCTAGCCACTCGTTGTGTAATCGGTTTTGCTCGCGACGCATTTTGTAAGTATGGGTACGTCGCTTTTTGGGTCTCGTTCTCCCTCGGTCGCATCTCCGTAACCTAGACAGTTATAGTATTACTGGTGTCTACCTCCTCGGATCATTCTGGTAAAGAGATAGGCTGCTGTATACTTGCTTCGAAGTCGCATAGTTTGCGTCCGATCCTTCCCTGGTCTCTTTTAGATTGCTCGTGCAGTAGCGTTGCCTTCTCAAGACACAATACCATCATTCTTGCGCTATATGCGACCGATAGTACTATTGCATAAGAGCACCGGTGGCTGTGTAGGTCTCTTGCCTACTTTTTGCAGAACTCTGAAGTTAATCGAGATGAGCGAAAGTTTCCGGAAAACCAACATAGCAAGTTCAGACGCGGACTTGTCGTAGGCTTTGATGCTGGCTAAAGAGGTCCCGCTAAGAGAATATGATGTATGAATCCTGATTTGCTTCGTTATTCGGAGGAGTTAACGATGCATGAAAGGCCGCCCGCCGTTTTGCTGATCATCATCTGAGAATCGCTTTATCGAAAGAGGGTGTAAAATGTAGGCTTGGAGGAAGGCGAGCGACCGTGATGCCCTAGTCGCTCAAGCTCAAGGCCCCTTGAGCTGTAGTTTGAGCTATTAGACCTCTTACATTGATGATCGCGATACGACTGCCTCCTGTCTCGGATAGAGTACGGAGTTCCCCTGTGCCCTTTCAGCGCAAGCATACTGGCTTTTCTTTTCAACTCGGTCTTAGACAATCTCGCTCACCACGCAGTTCGGGCGACTTGAGGAGCTGCGTGTTATTGTCATTGAGAAATTTGACACCTTAAACAGCCCAAAGAGATCGCCGACGCGAAATCCAAGGACTATAGATACCTCTGATCGTTAATGGGCGAATCATTGCGCTTCTAATCATCTCGCACGCAGAATTATTTTCAGCTACTTGTGTTATGATACAGACTGATTCATCCTAATAGGGCGATGGTTCGACGGAAGCGCGAGAATCTGCATGGGCCAGCGGTTTACGGAGACCGAAACTACCTATGTGATACTGCTGCTGCTGCAACGCCTCGACAATATAGAGTATAAACAGGGATATAGCTGTAGGACTCAATTCGGCATTGACGTATTCTATCGCTAATATAGCTAATGTGAGAATCTATCCTGCTTGAGTTCGCCGTCGCTGAGCGTGTCGTCAAATTGTATACTATGTATAACAATTAATATGCACTCTCCTTTTTGATCCGATACAACTGCTATACTTACCGTTGTGCATCCACCCGTCTTCATGCAGAGTCAATTAATTGCGACAAGTCCTAGAAATACAAGCGCGTTTCCAGTCAAAATGGCTGTCCAACAATATCACTCAGTAGTATCACTCGTATTGTGTCCGTACCAGTGGCATAAACGGGACTTTTTAAAAACTGAACTCAAGAAAGTTTAAACTGCGTGATGAATCTAAGCATTATTCTCCGTAGCCCACTGCTGACTCGCGGCCATGCGGCCATTTGTACCGAGCTCCCGGCGTCTTCCGTAGCTCTCGCCTTATCGGCTGGGCATCATACCGCCCAGGCCGCCCCCGGGTCCTAGCGCCGGTAGTGCTTTCTTGGTCGTCTTTCTTTCTAGCCGTCTCAGCCTGTCGATCTTCTGCTCTTTTCGGGGAGCAGGATGCTATAATCAGCCTTACGCTTACTCTAGCGAGATTTCAGAGGGGCTGTGGCGGTCCCAGCTGAAAGGTTAAGATAGTATTCTGTATTGCACCGGCCTAAAGTTTCTCATTCTTACATGACCGAATAGGAGTTAGCTATGCTTGTGCTCATAATTACCAAAACTTGTAATGCGATTATTTGCCTACCTACATCGTGATGCTCTATAGCAGATATGGAAATCGTGGCGGGGAAATAGAGATACCTGCCTGCTGCTGGCGTTCTCATTCGTTACAAACCGCTATTCACATGAGTGTCCAACTCACCATCATCGACAGATGACAGATGACTTGGCAGTGACTCAAAACTACAACCAGTTAGCTAACAGTGAAGATAATTTACGTCGACCCCACAAAGTACTCAGCCGTGATGTAGGCCTTGCCTGTCACTCCGCAGTAGTGGAAACTAGCGATGGCTTGTTTCGAGAAACCGTCGAAACCATCTGCGTCCTAGCTGAATGTAGGTCGAACTGTCTCTGCAAGGTTGATCACTCACCAAAGGTCGGTGCATACACATTTGATATTGCGATCACTAGTAAGGGATGGATGGCTTCTCAACGGCTCTAGAAAGACATTAAAAGGCGCCGACGCCTCAAGTCTTCGAGAAAGTGTAGAAGCAGAACTCCAACCGCCTTTCCTCGATAGCTATTTATCTGATCTTTCATTCATTCATTCTTTCATTACACTTCCAGTCGCTCTTTCAGCCTTCTTAACTCACTTCAAGTCACTCATTCCAACCCCTTTCTTCATCCACCACTCACCATGTCTTACCCTGCCGACAAGCCCAGCGCGACCCGCGCCCTTCTCGACGACGCCGACGTCCAGTTCTGGACCGACGCGCTCAACGATGTCGCCGCACGCCCCGCCGAGGTCCTCATGTCCGCGTCGCCCGAGGGTGCAGGCAGCTGGTTCACCAGCTTCTTCTCATGCCTGGACCCCTTCGACGAGTGCGCCGTGACCTACTGTCTGCCCGCGGTGACCTTCGGCAAGACGCACCACCGCATGACCAAGGACGTCAACCTCGCCGGTTATAAGCCCGTGAACACCTCCGTGAGTCGCCCTCACTCCTTATCTTAGAACATGGGATAGCAGTCCTAACCAAGAGTCCCGTAGTGCCTGTTCTTCTGCGGCGCCTCCCACTGCGGCGGCTGGTGGCTGCCCACCCTGCTCCAGCGCGTCGAGATCCGCAAGCGATATAACCTGCAGGGTAACTTCCTCGTCGACCTCGCGACCTCGTGCTTCTGCCACACGTGCGTGCTCGTGCAGAACGGCAAGGAGGTCGCGCACCGCGCCACCTCCAAACTGGATACCACCGGCTACCAGGCGAACTCGCAGACCATGGCCTACCCCTCAGAGCACAGAATGTGAGGAAGTGCGGCGGGAAGACGTGCTGCGGGCGCTGCGCTTCGGGCAGATCATGAAGGGAATTTAGATTGCGATGAATATATTCGGTTTTATCATTTCGGGACATCTCTTAGACCACGACATCAACCTAATCATGACTAATTATGAGACATACCACCCCATATGTATCGAGACGGTGTGAGGAACGGGCACAACCTGTTGTAGTCTATGGGGACTGGTACTTTTATGTATTTTCAACTCATTTTCTTTTGCATTTTATATACACAGCTATTCTCTTTTATTAGTCTATACTCTTGGTTTTCAAGGCCGGCCCTCAAGTCCTATACTTCTTCCCAACTAAGTTAATTTGACTAAAGGAAGCATCTTAGTAGTTACGTCGCGAATATATCGATGTAGTATCCTCACATTCCGTCGTATAAGAAGTCCCCATTCACAGTTGCTAAACCAAGCGACATCTTTATCATTCACGGCCTACTACCGCCTACGAACTGGTAGAACTAATACCTCATCACGCCGCGTCATTACAAATGCTCATACCAACCTTGTCGAGCCAATAAACTTCATCCTCCAGGACGACTTCGAGTCGACTCACTCCTATAAATAGTTACTAATCAATATGGTGTTAGACCTGGTGAGTAAGTCATTCTATAAGAACTAGGTTGCGAGGTCATTCCTAAATACAAGCTACTCACGCAAGACGCCCCCACTGCACTCCGACCGTAGATTTTAAGCGTGTCCGCATATGAGAGGAACTGGAAAGGATGATCAACACGTCCAAAGCAAAGGGCTTGAGCCAGAAAAGCGTGGGCAGCACTTACTTGAAGGGCGAGAAGGATATCCAGGAGATTTATAGGAGAAATAGGTATAATAAAGACTTTTGTCCGGGGGTGCCCTTAAAGGGCAAACGGGGAATGCGTTTCAGAACATTATTCCGGGGCGCAAGAAAATTACAGTCTAAGGGTCAAAACGAACCGATAAAATAACATTCTCTGTATAGAAGTTTGCATTTTTCAGCACAGGGATTCGGAAGCCAGCCATCATATAGATACGCTATCGAAGATTCCTCATCCTGCTGTTGCTTATTGCCGAGGTACTCACCTAGAAAGGGGGCTATGTCTACGGCGCTAGCTAGAGACTAACATCTTGCATCCTAGGTTCCTTTTTTATGCTTCAGACTGTTTTTGCGTGACGCAGTAATAGAAAGCTGAAGTGGGGTGAGTGCTGTCATAAAGTAATTAGACACTATAAAGTAGTTATATCTGTTATATGTATAGGGCCTTTGTGATGAAATAACATTTCAGCGCTACCGGTTTTCTCAGTATACTAGTATTTCAACACTCTGGTCCCCTTAGGGACCTAGAGGGTCAGTAATCAATGAATTGCTCTATTTACCCCCATAATAACCCCCCCCCCCCCTCCCCCCAATACCCTTCTTCCTAGCTGCTCCATGTCTTTTATTCACCCTATGACATAACCCCTTGACAGACGCGTTAGTCCCAATAGTGGATTGGTTTCACCAGATTTTCGTGATCTTTTCAAGTAAAAGAGAGTGCAACGAGAGTTTCATAATAATCTAAGGTAGGGACGGAAGTAATCGCTAAGGAAGGTGGTAGCTAAAAATCAACGCAAAAATAACACCTAGTATAGCACCCTCTGTAGTATCCTCTTGAGTCATACGTAACCTTGTGGTCGTATACTCACTTTCACTAGTCCTACTTCAACATTAAGAAAGTAATTCCGTAGATTCAGTCTTGGGAATATAATTAACTTAAAAGCCCAGAGCCAAATTGCTATTCCGCCTAAAGTACTCCCCCAACATCTTCTGTCTGATCTCCTTTTAAGAGTCACTATCCTTATAGAAACGTTACCCCTGATCATTGATCAATTGCTCAAAGATCTGTAAGATTAAATTAATAGTTGTAGTAGAGCCACTACTGAGGATAGCGCCGCAAAGTTTGGCAGGTGGTCCTAAAGAGTCATGCCATGAGCAACACTATTAATCATAATATAAGAGATAGGTCACCTACTAGTCCCAGAACTGTGCGCCGATCCCAAACATATCTGCTTCCTGCTGCGTCGTTGGGATAGTGGAGTTGGGTTTGTGGTTTTCAGTAGTCTTGTCTATGTTGGAACGGTCAGATGCCTCCCCTCCTTCTTGTTCGCTTTTCTGTTTGCTGTCTTCCGGAGCGATCCCATTCTGTGACTTTTCGGGTTGGGTTTCGGCATGATAGACTTGAGGCTTGTTCGATGACCTAGAGTACGTTAGAAACGGTAGATGTATGGGCCACTACTAGTTAAAGAATAGGATTGGAGAACAGACATCTTGTTATAGGAGTACTTGGCAGAATGCGGGCACCCTATATGTATAAGACAAAATAGGTAGATAGAAAGAGGGATGGAAGGGATAGATGTGTATGCTTGGTGATAGAGCGAAGTTTGAGCTAGAGATGGGAGATCAATGAGTACTTATAGACATCAAGCGTGCAGTCTCTGCCTCACATCGGGCATCTTTACACCATACTCTCACACCAGATATGAGCTACTAGAACGCCATTCCTACACTCTTCATCGCTCATTTATTTGCCCACATGAAAGACTTGGGGGCATTTCCTGTCCAGAATCTACCCAATGGTTATTTTTACTGCTCGAGAAAGGGCCCGCTTTGCTTGAAGCCGTGTATCCAAAATCTGGCCAATCAATCTAATTGAGGTACCGGTGATTTAATCCGAGCCATTCACATCAGAGCACCTATACGAGAATTGCCCAATAGAAAGGCTGTGTTCGGTACATGTAAGTGATCTCCAGCTTAGCAACGAAATAGGCGAAGTTATTCGTGACATACGATACAGGAGAAGTTAAGCGGTGGACGGTGTAGAAGAGACTTCCTTGATAATACTGGGACGTGTTTTGGCTGAGTGTCTGCTGACCACATTCCAGCTATTTACAGCTAATGTACAAAATTTTCATGGCACAAGAAATTGGACGTCGTTGAAGAGATAATAATAACATATTCTGCGGATCTACCCTTAAGTAACAGTAGCGATGTGCCCAGGCCTAATAATACTCGGAGTGACAGCCGGGTCGTGAACACGGAGAGCCTCAAAAGAAGTCCTGGTACATGCCATTGTTTCTAAGCAGATAACGAGCATTACGATGATAATACCCTTATTCCCACATACTGTAACTGTAGTGAATATTATGAGACAGGAAGTTTTAGCCAAAGAAATCGGAATTCGCAAAGCATGGGACTAGGAGTTTGGATCTTCTAGCCCCTTGAGGCTGTGCAATTCTGTGGCTTGTACTTATCAACATCTACAAGCGAATTGGTACACATGGCAGTGTAGTCCGAGTTTCACTTGAGATACTGGGAATGTACGAACGAGTTAAACCTAGAGGAGTTCCCGAGAACCGGAGAAACTGGAGAAACATGATCTCTTGATTGGTTGGGATTTGACTATTCGGGAATTCTGAGGCAACGTCCGTACAGCAAGCACATGGCGCATGACTAGCTAGACAAAGACATCTAGGGCTGTTATAAGCAGTTACCCATGTGAATAAGACAAGTATGCTGGTGCCCGCAGGATCTGCGCCACTAGGTTGCGTTCGGTCTGCAGCCTTCGAAGTGCCGTCAATATAATTTTATTGGCTAGATTTTGTCCATCTGCATATATACACATTGCCGGAAATAATGCAAGGAAAAGTCACAATGTCATATTGGTAGGCAACCGTCCGGTAAGAAGAAAAGCGGGGAAAGTGTCGTAAATCCGTCGAGACCTCCTCGATTTGCTGAAGAGAAAGGTAAATACCTAAGTATCTTGGTTCTTAACCTTGGGCAAACTATTCAGTGCGGACAGGGCTCCTTGCTGTTATTCAGAGCTGCAGCTTGTTCTCTCTTGAAGGACTTTGCGGTTCCGAAAGCCCTCTTCACAATAGTTTCTTCCTGTAGCTAGCTTACATATCTTCGGGTTTCCCCAAAAATGAATATTCAGCCATCATCGACGCCTCAGAGCGTGATATATGCCACTGAGCCCAAAGACTTGAGTATTTGGTTTAGCCATCATGATCTATTCCGTCGTCTATATATTGAAGAGAGTAAGTCCCTGAAGCAAGTCAAGGAAATCGTGGAGACAGATCACGGCTTCCCAGAGACAAAGTAAGTTAAGTGCCAGAATCAGGTTGGGCTTGGCATGGGCATTGCCCCTAACACCCTTTTCTTCAGCTTAAAGGTATACGAACGTATCCTGCGCGATGATCTAAAACTGCGAAAAAACCTTAGCTCACAAGATTGGGCTGCAATACGCTCTCATCTTGCAAAGCGGAAAAGAGAAGGAAAGGAGGCTTCTCAGATTCTGTTAGACGGTAGAGTTGTTGACCCTAAAAGGGTCGAGAAAGAAGTAAGAAGGCATCAAAATAAGAATAATACAACATCCGCCCTTCCAAGGGGTATACGTATTAGAAGTCCAACGCCACCTTTGGTACTCGAACCAATTTCTCGAGAACTGAGTCTTTCTCGCCAGCCACTACAAATTGAGTTTCCTTTGACCTTCTCGTCTCCAGGGCAACCGCTGCAAGGGCATATGTTCCTTGCACCGGGGCGATCTCACTCCGAACTGCGACTGAACTCACCTCACCTGAAGTTTTCCTTGCTTTTCAGAGAATTTTGTAGGTCTTAACCTACGCAGCTGCTACGGCTCGCGACTAATTTTTGGGATTCAGGGCAACCTACAGCTGTACCTCACCCTACTCTTCAAGTCTCTACAAACGTTGACATCTTCCATTTGTTGGAGAGAGTGTGCTTCGCATTATCAAACAAGCTCAACGATGAATTGGAAAAAGAAAGCCTCAAGACACTTTTCAATTGGATCGGGAAGGACCCTAGTATCAGTATTCTTACAACATTTTTCTCCCTTGAGTCACCGGTGGCAGCCGCGGTGTGGGACGGCTTGATTTATCATACGTGCCGACTGCGAGAAGGGCCGGCGTTCTGCGCTCTCGTCAAAATAGGCCTTCAAGGGAAGTGCGGAGCCATGGCCAACTCCTCACTTAGTGCCTACTTGAGCATTGCCGCACATCTCGGGACCGACTTGGCCTGGAAGGCAGCATCAGACCTCCTTGCGAACGGCGCTGATCCGAATGGGCCGGTCTATAACTCTTTCGATATTGGAGACTATAACACGTCCATTCAGATAGCCGCGAGAGCGGTCGATAGACCCATGACGGAGGTCCTGATACAACATGGCGCTCGGATTGATGACAAATATTACGATAGCATTCCGAAGTCGAGATACCGGAGTCGAGAGAGCCCGTTGGCAATTATTCTTAGGGCTAAGAACAAAACCGGCCAAAATTCTACACGCCAAATCGAATGTCTTCGCCTGCTATTAGATTCTGGGTCTCAGTTCCCGGACTACAGACGATATTTCGAAGAGTTTGATGATTCAGGGCCCTGTCCGGGGATCGGGCGATTACACAAAATTGGTTGGTGCAAGGATAAACATCATCGATTTTTGCTGGATGACACCTGGAAGCGTAGCAAGGACCTTTACTTGGCGGCTGCACCGCATTCTCGCCGAGTCACGCAGTCTGTTACAGTTCCGGGGATTTTGGACGCCGCACGTATTAGTGTTGATAGTCTTGAGCTGTACTTGGCAAGCCGACAGACGCAAGAAAGCAGTAGCAAAGTGCCGAATCGGAAGCTATGCCTTGAAGTTGCCCTCTCCAAAGCGGCCGGCATTGGTGATGTCCAAGCTGTGATAAACCTGCTCAAAATAGGAACTGATGCCAATACTGATTTCTTCGTCAACTGCTCCAGGCGTGAAAACAAACATCGAGACTCGAAGTTTTTCACGTCTGCCAATTTGCGACCGGTCCTGCAGGCTGCCATGGCGAAGGACATCGAGGTCTTGGAGGTCCTTGTGACACACGGCGCTGACATTAACCGATGCGAGACGCTGATGGCGGCGATTCAGCACCCAGCGTCGAATCGAAAGGAAGACATGAACTGGGCTATAAAGAGGGTTCATACGGTTGAATTTCTGATCAGGAATGGTGTTAGAATGGATAAATTCGGTGCTGGTGCACTAGATGCTGCCCTAAGACCACCTCGACACAGATATGCTCTGGACTCCATGAAGTTCGACCCTCACCTCGCTGAGATTCTCCTCGAGGCGGGCCGCGGCTTGAACGAAAAGCTGTATTCTCAAGTCAGGAACGATCTATTGTTCAACTTGGTTCATCAAGACGCCGACTTAGAAACGATCAAGTTCTTAGTAGATCGAGGAGCCGAGGTCCACTCGAACCCGGATGTTAACGGTCGTACCATGATGGAGAATGCGTTTTACTACTTCGCCGAAGATCCGGACCAAGGCCACTCGGAGTTAATCACGTTTCTGCTCGAACACGATGCTCATGTCGATATCCGGATGCTTTGCAGAATCCTTGGGCGAGTCTTCGATTGTCACTGGACTACGCAATCCCGGGCAGAATTTTGGCGACAATTCGAAATCCTTCTCAGCCATTGCGCAGTCGAAGACGAGTCGGAAAAACAGCTTCCGCTGGTTTCTCGGCTCATCGACTTATCTGCTCAAGGTTCCATCATCGAGCACGTCATAGCCCTTGGCTTTGCTGTGGAGTATGGTGACTACAGAAAGGAATTCGCCATTCCGCTGAGTCGGGACCGAGATGATCCTCCCTTGATGATGGCCGTCTATTCAGGTCGGTTTGACTTGGCGAAAAAGCTCATCGCCTATGGGGCGAATGTTCATTCTTGGTGTTGGCACGATCAAAATGACCTGGCCTACAGGCACTCGATACCTGGGCCCCGGACTGTCTTGGAAGCAGCCTGTAGGTGCGCAGGATGGGATAAGGACGAAGACCAGGCAGGTTTCGCTGAGCAGTCGCTCGAGTTCGTCGACTATCTTCTTCAGATGAACGTGCAAGTAAACTGCTCGACTAAGGAGCCTGGGATGCCAGCGCTACATCACGCTGCCCTTAGAGGCAGGCTAGACATCGCTTGCAAACTGTTGGATCATGGGGCAGATGTGAACGCATTGGCGATATCTGTGCCTCTGATGACCTCTCGCCGCAGACATGGATATTGAAACGAAGTATGTAACACACACACACTACGCACTCTAGAGGACCGACCACAGTCATATAGATCACTTCTAAAGATTTAAGGCTTAAAAAAATAGTAAATAAGTAATACAAATATATATTCAGGTGTAGCAGACTTTTAAAAAAAACTGTTTAAAAAGTATACTAATTATTTTTAATAAATAATAAATTAATTGTTTATAAAAAAAAAAAAAAAAAAAACTAAGTTTTAATAATTTAATTAATTTAATTTTTATATAATTAAGTTATTTATATTGTTTTAATTTTTTTTAATTGAAATATAGTTGTTTTTAATATATTTTTAATTTAAAACAAACTAAATAAAAATAAATATAATATAAATTTTTTAACAAATTAAAAATATAATAATAAATATAAAAGTTAATATATAAATTAATTTAATTTTTTTAATTTTAAAGCTTAAATTAATAAACTTGTTTTTTTAATTTATTTAATTTAATAAATAGTTTAATTTTATATTATTATTTTTATTTTTTAATTTTATAAAAAATTTTATTAGTTTTTTTAATAATTTATATATTAATTTTATATTAATTTTAATTTTATTATTTTATAAATATAATAAATCGAAATTATTTTATTAAATTGATTTACTTTTTTTATAATTAATAATATAAATTTTTAATATTTTTTAAAATTAAATTTTTTATTTTTTTAATATTAAAATTATTATTAAAATAATTTAAAATTATAATATAATTATATTTAATACTAATTTTATATTTAAATATATTATATTTAAATAATAATAGTTTATAATAATTAAGTTTAAAAAAAAAAATTAATTAATAAATATAATTAATTAATTAAAAAATAAAAAAAGCAGTAAAAATAATTAAAAATAAAAATTATATAAAATTTTTATTAATTTAATATATATAAATTTATTAAAAAATATAATATTTAAATTATAATAAAATAAACTTAATATTAAATTTAAATTATTATTTAAAAATAAAAAATTAAATATAAATATAAAAAAAAACTAATTAGTTTTTATTAAAATTAAAGTTTTTTAATTTAATAAATTTAAACTTTTTTTTAATTTTATTTTTTTAATAGCTTTTTTAATAGCTTTTGTTTTTTTTATAACTATTTTAGCTTTTTTTTAATTTATAAAATAATAAATTATATTTTTTAGTTTTTTTTTATAAAAAAAAAAATAAGTGCTTTAATTTATTTATAATATATATATTAATAACTTTTTTTAATTTATTATAAAATTATTAAATTATAAAATATTTAATTAATATTTAATTTTTTAAAGTTTATTAATAATGTAACAATATAAAAAATATTTATAAAACTATATTTTTAATTATTTTATTAATAAAAAAAAATAAACAAAATAAATAAAAAAAAAGTTTAATAAATATATAAAATAAACTATTTATAATTAATTTATATTAGTTTTTATAATAACTTTGTTATATTATATTAAATTAAAAATATATATAAATTTTATTTATAAATTAATAAAAGCAATATATTAATAATTATATTTTTTAATATTAAATATTATAATTTTAAAAGCAATTTATTAAATTTATATGTTTTATTTTTTAATACAAAGTTTTTTAATATTGTTTAATTTAATTATATAATATAAATTATAATAATTTTTAATTTTAATTTTAAATAATATATTAAAATTATAACAAGCTTTATTAATAAATAACTTTATATATATTTAAATTTTTATTTTAATTATTTAATTATATTTTTTTATTTTTATATAATAATAAATAAATAATGTTTATATTAATTAATTTATTGTTTATTATAACTATATAAAAATATAAAATTTTTAAAAAAAACAACGTTTTAATAAAAAAAAAAATATAAAATATTTATAAAAATATACTTTTAAAAAAATTATAGTTATTAAAACAGTTTAAATAATTATAGTTTATTTAAATAAAATAAGTTAATAAAATATAAAAAATTATTAATTTTATTTTTATTTAATTATTTTTTATTATAATATTTATTAATTTATAAATTTTTTATTATTATAAATATAATTAATAAATTAATTAATTTTATAAAAATTTTTTTAATTTATTTAATTAATTTTTAAAAAAGTTTAAAATAAGTTTTATTTTTTAAAATAATTTATTTTTTATTAATTTTAAATTATATTATTTATAAAATATATATTATAAAATTATAAATTTTTTTAATATTTATATTTTTTTTTTTTATAATATTAATTATTTTAAAACAGTTTTAAAAAAATAAAATTAAATTTATTAAATAAATAAAACTATAATATTAATTATTATTTTATTTTAATAAAAAAAAATAAATTATATAATTTAAAAATAAAAAATTAAAAAAATAAATAGTAATATTTTTTTATTAAATAATTTAAAAATAACAAAATATTTTTTTATATTTTATAATAAAAAAAATAAATATAAAAAAATTAATAAAAAAAACAAGTTTTTATAAAATATTATAAATTATAAAATATTAATAA